>CANDYM010000304.1:0-182766 GCA_947397865.1 Polietes domitor
GTAAATACTTAATACGGATAATCGGAATCCATTTGAATTTTCACAAAAGCTTCCATCCTTTTTAAACCCGTTCTTCCGCCAAAATTATAAAAACATTTCGCTTTTAAATAGAGCGTCAATAAAAAGTTTCCACCACACACTTGAAAAAGTTTTCTTTTTAAATATTTGTGATGCAATGATATTCTGTTGAAAATGCATAGAAAAACTATATACATAAATATAAATTTATCTATTATATATAAAAATAAAATTAATTTGTAAACTTTCAAATAAACACAGTCGTTGCTTCTATTCTTCTTTTCCAAGTATTTCACAGCACTTTGAATGAATTCTTAGTGAGACGGATGATAGTTTAAATTTCAGTGATTCAAGGAACCAACCAAACAAACAAACTTCGCTTAATATTATTTAACTATGTGTTTAAATGCACTTGATTTTCACACGCTTCACAAATAAATTAAATATCAAACTCATTTTCCCGTCGACAAAACTCTCTCTCTATATATATATACAAATATTTCCACTGAAATTAATCTTAATTATTTTTGTATATTTTGCAGTTGAATGGGACGCACCAAAAAAAAAAGAAAAACGAAACAAACACTAAAGTAATGTTGAATGCATGGAGGATATGGAGAGGAAACTAAAACAAAAAGAAATGGTACTTGTAGAAATGAATATGAAAGATGTAAAAACCCTTCAGAACAAATTCAACAAAATGATGTTAATTAAACATCATTCAACGCTCCAACAATCAAAAGAAGATTTTTTTTTGCTCGTTGGTTGCTGATGTTGATGTTGCTGCGAAACCGAATGCTGGCGCTGCACGCACAGTGGCTGAAATGCAACAATATGAAAAGCTATGGTTATATTCTAGTGATCAGGTTGAGGAAATTATTTATTCTAGTAATGTAATATATCGTCAACTGATGGGCTCGTAACATCACAAGAATTATTACGTTAATGCATACTAAGCCATAAAATCGACACAAAAAAATGTAATTTATATTTTTTTAATTTTTTTACTAAAATTTCCATTTTCGTCGAGGGTATCTTCATTACTTGTACTCTCATTTTGGAAATATGAATATGTCCAATGTAAGTTAATTATGATGACTAAAAATGTGGTTCAGGAAGAGTCTCAAAAAAATTGAGGAAAACGGTTAAAAAAAAAACTTTTTTCTGACACGAAGAATCCATGAAAAATGAAAACCATATCTACATGTAAAAGATCCATGGATAAATGTAGATATGTCTCTTTTTGATTTATGCAAAAGTATGTAAATACGAATATCAAAGTTCTAATTCACGTAAATATTCATTCAATTAATTGTATGCTGGGCATATTTCCGGCAAATAAACTCCGAGTGTTATAAAATTTAGCATCAGGATAAAGGAAATTTACTCATCTTTTTATCTGCATACCTACTATTTAGAAGTTAATGAGACGAAAATGACTAAATTGCGTTTTGTAACTAAAGATCTGACTTTTTGAACTAAATGTATCCTATCTTCCAAAGGTGCAATTTCGTGCAGGCGAAAGTTAACCTATGAAAAGGGAGAACCCTTCAACATTTCCAAATCTATATATATATATATATATATATATATATATATATATATATATATATATATATATTATATATATATATATATATATATATATATATATATATATATATATATATATATATATATATATATATATATATAAGAGTTGCGTTACTGACTAACTTATCATTGACCAGCCCCAGACCAAACGGCTGAAGCCAGGGTCATGAAATTTTCAGGGTAGTTCCCAAATATGACGTAGACGTCGACTACGAAAGGGTTTTATGAAATTCGTACTTTTAGGGGGTAACATGGCCCAAAAAGGGATAAACATCGAACCTTCATCCTGACTAAACGGCAGTAGCTGTAAACATGAAATTCGGTGAGTTCCTTGCAATGACCATGCAGACGAGCTACAAATAGGAATTTTTCGAAATTTGTACTTTTAAGGGGGGAGCGGGACAAAAAGGGATAAAAATGGTACCAACTAAAGTATTACACTTAGAATCGTAAAATTTGGTATATAAATTCCTCTGACCATATACAAGCGAAGTAAAATTTGATTTTTGGAAGTTTGTACTTTTAGGGGGCGAGCGGGACAAAAATGGTACCAACTAAAGTATTACAGCTAGAATCGTGAAATTTGGTATGTAAATTGCTCTGACCATATAAAAGCGAAGTAAACTTGGATTTTTCGTAATTTGTACTTTTAGGGGGCGAGCGGGACAAAAAGGGATAAAAATGGTACCAACTAAAGTATTACACCTAGAAATGTGAGACAAAAAGGTATAAAAACGGTACCTACTAAAGTATAACACCTGGAATCGTGAAATTTGGTATGTAAATTCCTCTGACCATATAAAAGCGAAGTAAAATTGGATTTTTCAAAATTTGTACTTTAAAGGGCCAGCGGGACAAAAAGGGATACAAATGGTACCAACTAAAGTATTACACATAGAATAGTGAAATTTCGTATGTAGATTCCTCTGACCATATAAAAGCGAAGTAAAATTGGATTTTTCGAAATTTTTACTTTCAAGGGTGCGCGGGGCAAAAAGGGATAAAAATTGTACCAAGCAAAGTATTGGTGCTACAATCGTGAAATTTGGAGTGTAAATTCCACTGGCAAATGATAAAAGTAGTACCAACTAAAGTATTGACAATTTAGAAGCGCTAATCTAAAAGAATTTTTCGAAATTTGTACTTATAAACGGTGAGCGGGATAAAAAATAGTACCAACTAAAATAGTGCAGTCAGAGTTGCGAAATTTGGAGTGTAAATTCCCTGACAACGTAGAAGCGCAATCTTAATGGATTTTTTTTTAATTTGTACTTATTGGAGGCGAGCGGAACAAAAAGGGATAAAAATGGTACCAACTAAAGTATTGCAGCTATAGACGATAAATTTGGAGTGTAAATTCCTCTGACAACGTAGACTTGCAACAGAAATGGATTTCTTGATTTAGTATGTAAATTCCTCTGACCACGTAGAAGCGCAGTAAAATTGGACTTTCGAAATTTGTACTTTTAAGGGATGCGCGGGACGAATTACTTAAACGCGGAACATAAATTGATTTTTCAAAATTTGTACTTAATACAACGATACGTACCGACAAGAAATAAATATGTTACCAAATAAAGAACATATTTTTAGGGGAAGCAAAAACACATGTTACCTATATTGGTTTTTCAAAATGTATACTTTTTGGGAAAGAGGTGCAAAAGTTATAAAATGGTTGTAATTTTTTGTTCAAGACTTGGTAGAAAATGATAAAAATTATACATACGAAGGAGTTAAGCTAAAATAGTGCATATCGACAAACACATTACTCTGATTGTGTGTGAGTGCTATATAATAGGATGTTTCTAAATTACTATTTTAAATTTATCTATACCCACCAAAAGAAAATGAAATAAATAGATAAATAAGTAAATAACAGAGACGGATAAAATTAACAAATAACTGGCTTTTTCGCGTGCGAAACAGCGACTACTGCTAGTATATATATAATTCGTTGAAGGCATTGAAGAAAAAAGTTGTGTTGCTTCAAATTCAGACATTTGTTTAAAAAGGATATTGTTTA
The DNA here is from genome assembly GCA_947397865.1 of Polietes domitor. Classification (NCBI taxonomy): domain Eukaryota; kingdom Metazoa; phylum Arthropoda; class Insecta; order Diptera; family Muscidae; genus Polietes; species Polietes domitor. The sequence goes on from CANDYM010000304.1 coordinate 3,635, forward strand.
CAATATTCATTACAACCAAACTATATTTGGCACAAACATAGTTTTGGCGACATAATAAATTTCTAATAAAAAAATTTATATTAGAAACAGTTCGACAAAGTAAAAAAAGTAGTAAACTTTGGGCCGATTTCTGAAAAATATCCAATTTTCCCACTCTTTGACGATACCTCGTTAATGTTCATAATCGTTGGGTCCTTGTCTAATTGTGGTTTTTTACAGAACACAAAAATGTCTACTAGAACAAAAGTTATTGAATCGATGGATTTTGATTCTGAACCACTGTGTAAGTGAGTCTGCTGCTATTTTTCAATCTGTCACAATAACCTAATTTGGTAGAAAGAATGGATATTTGCATGGGGTTTATATGCAAAACAGATCCGATTTTCTTCGCATTCAATTCCGATCTTCCCTGGCGACAAAATATTACTCCTGCTTTGCGATTAAGCATAAGATAGAAAGGCGTACAGAATCAGTTAGCGATTCTAAGCCCATCTGTAGCTTACTTTAGCACGAATATTTCTTGGCGATATAAAGATTTGGCGTGAAGCTTATAATACATATTCCACAGCGTGGAATCCTTGAAAATACTTATAATATATCAGTGAAAAATTTCTTGCACAAAACAGAAATTCCAAAAATTAACGATTGCCAACTACTGTGAGGTGATTGTCTTGTAAATGGTACTGTCACTTCTAATTCTTTTGTTTGGGTTTGCTGCCAGAAGTATGTATGTATGTCGTAGCAGCTGCCACTCAGTGCAGTGTGAACTATTTCCGAGAAGAGTAGAGAATAAAGGAATAAATGTGTACAATTGGCCTAGATGAAATATATATATACCCTGCAACATGAAACACAAATTAATTTGTTTAATTTTTGCGAATGAAGGCATATGAGAATCGATGTGACTTTAAACTGGATATTCTCCTCTTTAATTTAGCACTCACATCGGTATCGTAGGGTGCATAAATAATCATTTTTCATATCCATGCGTATGCTGTTCGGACCATTCCTGCGAAATAATAAACAAAAATTATGAACACTTTTTGATTGGCTTCAATAAAGCCCTTGTGCAACTGATGCCTCTTGGACAATCTTAGACAGTGTTGCCATAAGCTGCTGTGTTCACATGCCTCCAAACGACTATCATCAGTCCGGAAAACGGACATCAATTAGTCTTGCTTTCATGTCTACATGCGCATGAACATCACCACAAATGTTGGCCCTTCGAGACACACCACATTCACACCCATCCCGACCGTCCTAGGCAAAATATGCTAATCCTTTTAAATGCCACAGTTGGCAAGCACATTGTACCAACTAGCCCCAGGCTAGTTTTTGTGGGTGTGAATGGAATTCTTACAAACTTTATAACCAAATATATATATATATAGCCTCCTGGAATATCTACAATAGCCGAAAGGATAAAATCTCAACAAAAGTTAAAAACAACTTTGCAGCAAAATGCGATAAGGTTTATTTTTCGTTTTCTCTTTTCGTTCAAAATCATTCATTTAGGCAAAGTGCTAAAAGGAGTTGTTACATGTAGTTGATTTGTTGTACAAATCTATTGAATTTGTTCGTGTTATAAAATATCCTGTACATTTTTAGTAACTTTGTAGGGATAGTTTGTGTCGCAGGTGTTACACGGAAGAATTTAATTTTTGCTAGAAAATGTCTCCAGCCAATTGTTGGTGGCAACTGGGTTTTATCACTACCACTGGTGATGCACTTCCACTAACCGATGAGAAAAGGCTGCATGAACAAATAGCACTGCTAGACAAAGGCTGAGAGAAAACATTAATATTCTATGAGCATTTTGTTGATAACAAGTAATTCACATATTAAAAGCAATATGACATTTACGAGAAATCTCTTCATTTTTTTAAAAATAAACTTTGAAAGGGTCATTTATACGGTGTCTATATAGAAAAGTGGTCCACTTCAATAGTACATTTGCCACTTTCACTAGACTTTATAATGATGATGAAAATTTCACCAAAATCGTTGACAATATGCACTTTCTAAAGAGCACAGTGTGCCGTTCTCCCACTTTTAGAATGTCAAAGGTATGTGAAATGGGAGAAAAAGGGATAAACATCGAACTTTCGTCCTGACTAAACGGCAGTAGCTAGAAATATGTGTGCCTTGCAATAACCATGCAGACGAGGATTTTTTTGAAATTTGTACTTTAAAGGGGAGGAAAGAAACAAAAAGGGAATAAAAATGGTACTAATTTAAGTAATGCTGCTATATTCGTGAAAAACGGTATTTACATTTCTCTGGGAATGTAAACTTGCAACATAAATGGATTTTTCGAAATTTGTACTTATAAGGGGTGAGCGGGACAGAAAGGGATACAAATAGTACCAACTAAAGTATTGTAGCTAGAATCGTGTATTTTTTTATTTGTGTTTTATTATTGAGGCAAGCCGGCAATATATTATTCTAATTTATATACAAATAAATTCAAATTCAATTCAAAAAAATATGTTACAAAATTCACATTTTATACTGAAGCTAGAAGCGTTTCAAATGAATTGTATAGAAATTTCTTAAATGCAGTTTTAAAAGAAGAAATTCTTTTAACAGATTTCAAAGCTGATGGTAGGTCATTATTGTAATAGCACCCACATAATAATTGTTTTGTCCTTTCAAGTCTACACCGTGGAACTTTTAAATTATTTCGATTTATATAGCCAATCTTTTCAATACACTTAAACACGAACATTACAATTTGGTACTCATACAATCCATATATTGGCAGTATAGTCTTCCCCACATCCCTATACAATGAAATCGTTGGATAGGTCAATGGTAAATTATATATCGTCTTGAGAGCTTTGTTTTGCATGCATTGGAGGGATCTCAAAGAGCTACTGGTCTTATTGTTGGCGTAGGCGATAGCTATGTATTTCAAATGATATTGTACTAACGATTGAAATATCATGAGCTTCGATTTCTCATTTAACTTGTATTTCAATTTATATAACACACCGATTGCTGGGGCTATTTTCTTCTTGATATCAGCAATATGTATATCCCAGTTCAAATTGTTTTGCAGTGTCACTCCCAAATATTTCACAGAGTGATCCTCACTAATTGATTTACCATCGACGTACACCGAGAAATTATCGTTATTACTTGCTGGGTGGGGTCTAAACCGAACTACTTTAATTTTATTTGGATTAAGCAATAAGCGATTCAACCTTGCGAATTCGAAAATCAATGAAGCATCTCTTTCCATGTGAGTACGTAAAGCCAGATCGTGCTTGTATGGGTAAAACAAACACACGTCGTCTGCAAACATAAATAGTTTACCCGACAAATCTAGGTTCTTCATGTCATTCACATAAATCGAAAATAATAACGGGCCTAAACCACTTCGCTGTGGGTCTCCACATTCTACTGCGCCAATATTACTTCCTGCATCGTTAAGGTGAACATATTGTTTTCTATTCAATAAATAATTTTTGAATAGTTGTAGTTCTTTTCCCTGAATGCAGTAATATTCCATTTTTTTAATTAATATTTCATGTGCTACAAGATCAAAAGCTTTTGTAAAATCAAAGAATATGCCAGCAACACCGCAGAATCCACTACAGCATCTTCTGTACCACAACCTCTTCTGAATCCAAATTGACTATCAAACAATAAGCTGTTTTCCTCCAAATAAAATTATAGTTTATCAAATTTTTTCAAAAATTTTGTCAACTGTGGACAGGACAGCTATTGGTCGGTATTCATTTAAGGAAACAGCATTAACTTTCTTCGGGATTGGAACAACTTTATGAAGTTTTAAGGTGTCTGCGTATATTGAACTACTGTTCATTTTGTTAAACATTTATGTTAATTCGGCGAGTACACTTCTCCGACTACGTAAATAGATTTTTTGGAATTTGTACTTTTAAGGCGCGGGCGGGACAAAAAGAGATACAAATGGTACCAACTAAAGTATTGCAGTTAGAAAAATGAGATTTGGTATGTAAATTCCTCTGACCACGTAGAAGTGCAGTAAAATTGGATTTTTGAAATTTGTACTTTTAAGGGGTGCGCGGGACAAAAAGGGATATAAATGGTGTACTCTCTTCAATTACACTGTATAATATTACCACTACCTGTTAAAAGATCAAAAAAGGCCCGTGTCTCCCAGTTTTGCCCAAAGTCATGCACTGTTTTATTGAACACCAAAAACATTCTTCTTTATCAAAATCTCAAATGTCGTCGAGCAAATCTTATAGGCTGTAGTGTGTGTAGGTAGCGTATACGTGTTATTGATTAAGGATAATATTGCTCATACGTACTGTAGTCGGACTAACCATTACAAGAAACAGTCCTGCAAGATATATTTTGCCTACCTAAACGGTGTTAAGAATCATTCCTAGGAAGTTAATATGTTCTAGAAAGTTGTTTATTGAGGTCTTAGGTACATTTTAGTACTTGAGTGTTTCCTTGAATTTTAACAGTTTGCTACCTATTGACCTGAACAGGGGAAAAAGGTTACCTAAACGGTGTAAAGAATCATTCATATGTTCCAGAAAGTTGTTGTTATAAAATGACAAAGTTGAACCTTTCCAATAAAATCAGAAATTTGAAAAAGTAATCTGTACTTGTTTATAGCCGATTCTAACTTAAAGTTTCAAATGGCGCACCCTATATATTACTGATCACGAAAAAATATATATAAAATACAAGCTTTTTTTGAAAAATTGGGAAAAATATTACCATGTGCAAAGTTTGAATTGATTCTTTAGTTATCGTGTACACCAGCCAGCCATTCGGACGGACGGACATGGCCCAAATATCTTAAAAAGTCGTGAAACGGATTTGGTCCAAACATACTTAGGGTCTTAAGCCACTCTTTCAATGTGTTACACTTTTTTCTGTCCCAAATGATATATACCCTCCTACTCTGCAGAGTGAGATGTATGAATTTTTGTTTTGTAGAGTATTTTGTTCTTTTTAGAATATTAATAACTGAAATCTTTTCCAAAATTAACCTTAACTTTAGGTCATTTATTCTTTTGAAATGAATATATAATTTTCTAAACTAAATTCAAACATTGTATTCTATTATCATTTATATTCTAAAGAGTGATTTTTTTGAGGTTAGGATTTTCATGCATTAGTATTTGACAGATCACGTGGGATTTCAGACATGGTGTCAAAGAGAAAGATGCTCAGTATGCTTTGACATTTCATCATGAATAGACTTACTAACGAGCAACGCTTGCAAATCATTGAATTTTATTACCAAAATCAGTGTTCGGTTCGAAATTTTTTATCGACAAATTTTGTTCAGCGATGAGGCTCATTTCTGGTTGAATGGCTACGTAAATAAACAAAATTGCCGCATTTGGAGTGAAGAGCAACCAGAAGCCGTTCAAGAACTGCCCATGCATCCCGAAAAATGTACTGTTTGGTGTGGTTTGTACGCTGGTGGAATCATTGGACCGTATTTTTTCAAAGATGCTGTTGGACGCAACGTTACGGTGAATGGCGATCGCTATCGTTCGATGCTAACAAACTTTTTGTTGCCAAAAATGGAAGAACTGAACTTGGTTGACATGTGGTTTCAACAAGATGGCGCTACATGCCACACAGCTCGCGATTCTATGGCCATTTTGAGGGAAAACTTCGGAGAACAATTCATCTCAAGAAATGGACCGGTAAGTTGGCCACCAAGATCATGCGATTTGACGCCTTTAGACTATTTTTTGTGGGGCTACGTCAAGTCTAAAGTCTACAGAAATAAGCCAGCAACTATTCCAGCTTTGGAAGACAACATTTCCGAAGAAATTCGGGCTATTCCGGCCGAAATGCTCGAAAAAGTTGCCCAAAATTGGACTTTCCGAATGGACCACCTAAGACGCAGCCGCGGTCAACATTTAAATGAAATTATCTTCAAAAAGTAAATGTCATGGACCAATCTAACGTTTCAAATAAAGAACCGATGAGATTTTGCAAATTTTATGCGTTTTTTTTAAAAAAAAAGTTATCAAGCTCTTAAAAAATCACCCTTTATTATCGCCAACTAATTTGAAAAAGCTCTAACTCTAGGCAATATTTTTTTTAAATAGCAAGCAAGCAACATATCTCAGCATATAATTCGAACGAAAAAGATAGAGTACGTTAACAAATTGAAGCCTGCCACATAAACGCAACAAAGTGTGGCAAGTCAAAGAAGTTCAGGCAGAGACCACTTACTTTACTGCTCGATGAACATTTTCTAGTGTTAGTTCGAATAACCCATCGATTAAAGGCAAACCAAGAGATAGGAGTCCAAAACGGTTTACAGATCTAAAGGTTGAGACAAAAACGATATTCAAATTATGTACAACACACAGGCACACATACGTGTATACATAGTCACGTACTTGGTAAGGTGAAGGAGGGAGTGTTCTAAAAGTCTAAGCAATTTCAGCGAAATGAAAAGCGGTGCAATAGTTTTTAATGGTACGAGATAAAATGGCAAATCTATAGATTTGCCAACAAACGTGCAATCGTGAACTAAATCTAATGAAACATTCAGGCAGGTTAGAGTAAATTTCACAATTAATTGGGAAATGGAAACCGCCCCAAGAATGGCGCAGTTATGAATGTCTTCGTAATGACGGTCACGTCACGTTTCTCGGGAGAAGTGGTGCGTTTGTGCCATAAGAGTGCCACATATGCTGTGGCACTGTGCCTGTGCATGGGCTAAGGCCTCTGGCATACCCCTTCAAATTACAAACCAACAAATACAAATACTAGTATAACCGGAATATTTAACATTGGTTTCCTTTACACCAATTTAAGGTTAACAATGTGCTAGTTTCTCCTCCCCACGCTCTTAAAGCAACACTGGAAAACACATTTGCAAAAAAAAACGGCTGAAAAGAAGACGAAGGATAAAAGTCGGCATAGCACAACAAAAAAAAAAAAAACAGTGGCATCCTTAACAAAGTTCAAATACGAGACACAAGTGGATGTTGCAAAATAAGCAGAGAACATTTGGTGTTGTTGTGTGCTTACACCGAGCAGAAAAAAACCCTCCGCCTCGGGCTGTAACGGAAACGGATACTGATGATAACATGCTAAAGCATATCCTGTGTTGTGTATGCTCGGAACGATACACCTCCGCCCTGCCCTCTCCCGCTTCAGACCCACCAACAAAACAAACGCAGTTACAAAGTGTTACACAAAAGTCCAAAGAACATTTCGAATAGAGAAAATGGGAAAATTAAATTCCTTTCGTTCCACCACCACGTAGTTCGCAATGTTTGTTGTGTAAACTATTTAAATTTAAATAAAAAAGCACAAAACTAACTTTGTTTCTAGAAATAGCTAACTTTTGAGAATTTTGTTAAGAAATCTGTTTCCAGTTATTTCCTACACCCGCCCCTAACCATGTAACAAGGCTGTGGAAGCAGTGACGTGCCAAATGTAATAAAGGAAATAGACACAACTTTGGTATAGTCGGTAAGCTAGTGGATAGATAACAAACATTGTTGAAATCGCTGCTTTGGGTTGCGAGAAATAAATGTTGAGATATATCTATACATTTTTTTTTAAAATTCCCTATATTCTAGGAAATCGGGTGCGGAATTTGATCAACTTCCTGGCCAGAGACAAAATCATGGTTTTTGTGATAAGAATGTATTTTTCGAAAGCGGTAAAATGGAATTAAAAGGGATCAAAAGGGAACACTAAACCTGACCAAACGAATGCAGAATTGCACATACGATCCTCTTGCAGCATAAACTCGACCAAAACTATATTTTTGCATAATTCATATTTTTCCGATAGTCTGCATTACACTTGAAACGGATGATAAACGTGGATATAGGCAAAAACGAAGTAAATTGCTGTTTTTAGTTTTTCATTTCCTTAAGAGGACTACAAACTTTCAAAGGACACAATTTTTCAAAAAATATCTTACGCACCTTTTCGCAGCATGTTCTACTTTATCTATCCTCCACCACTCACTTCAACAGAGGCTGTCGATTTTCGTAGAAATGCAGTAACATTACAGGTAAATATTAGTTATTTTTAATTTAGCCAAAACAAATAAAACAAGTAAGGAAATGCTAAAGTGGACAGAGCCGATTATATAATACACTCCACTTTCTATCCTATTACAATTCGGTAAAAAAGGTAAAACTGGAAGGATTTTTGTGTAACGTAAATGTATGTGTTTGACAAAAAATGTTAAATCGGAAAGGACATCTGTATGGAGGTATATTGAAACATGGAACGATGTGACCCGCTTTCATCATGTATGTTAATAGATGAAATATAACATGTAAAATTTGGCCAAAATCGGTTAAACATTTGGTAGCAACATTTGTATATACGTGTATATATATAAATAAATTTATATCTAAATCTGAGCAGATCTTGCCCACTTTCACCATAGGTGTTCTTAGTTGGAATATAAGATGTTGTGCCAACTTTAAAGAAAATCGGCTATAATATGTGGTTTCTAGATCGGAAAAAGTCAAATCGGGAGCGACAATTGTATGGGGGCTATATCTAAATCTGAACCGATCTAAGCCGCTTTCGCCACATGTATTTCTAGTCAGTTTATAAGGTGTTAAGCTAAATTTGAAGAAAATCGGGTACTATATGTGCTTTATAGAGCGGAAAAAGTAAAATCGGGAGCGACATTTGTATGGGGGCTATATCTAAATCTGAACCGATTTGCCTCGAATTAAATAACGTTCGTCCTTGATCCACAAAACTTACTTGTGCCAATTTTTGTTAAGATCGGACTATAATAGCGACCTGTAATTTGATTACAACAATAGATGGCAGACGGACATACAGACAGACGGACATTGCTAAATCAACTCAGAAAGTGATTCTTAACCGATCTGTATAATAAACGATGGGTCTAACTCGTTTCCTTTTGGGTGTTATAAACAAATGCACAAAGACATAATACTCTCGTGGGGTGTATAAATATTAGAAAAAATAATTTTATAAATAAATATAAAATTTTAATTATTTTAAACCACGCAAAAATAAGTATAAGACAGCAATCTTCAAAGCAGCTTAAATGCCCCAAAAATATTGGAGGATAGTGGGAACATTTTCAGCTACCGCCTATTTTAATGCCAAAATTTTGAAAATCCGTTATCTCTCACGTACACAGATAGATAACCTAACTTCATGAGTCTTCCCATTTTTGCCATTTTACGTTTTACAAGTAAAAAGGGCGTTAAGTTCTGCCGGCCCGAACTTAAACAACCCTCCTCCAGGGATTGCATTACACAGAAGCTGTCGATTTTACTGAAGTGAAGTAATATTACAGCGAAACAAACCCAAAAGAAATAAAAATAATAAAACAAATAATTTTATAATTTTAATTATTTTAGACCATGCAAGGCAAAGCTAATAATAATACATCAAGTCAGCTCACAAAGTATATGTAAGGCAGCAATCTTCAGAAAAGCTTAAATACTCTAAATATTGCTGCCCCCTAAAAGTACGAATTGTGAAAATTCCCTTTATTTTACGTGTCTACGCAATCAGAGGAATGTTGACCGAATTTCATTATTCTATGTCCAGCCGTTTGTTTGGTACCATATTAATCCCTCTATTCGCATTTTACCCAATAAAAGTACGAATTTGGAAAAAATACTTTTATATTATATATCTACTCAATTAAAGGAAAGTACACACCGAATGTCGTGTTTCTGGCTGTTGTCGTTTGATAGATACCATTTTGATCCCTTTTTGACCCATTTCACCCCCTACAAATAAGAATCACTTTATGGTGCCTTTATGGTTTTTGCTATAAGGGGAATGCGCATACCAAATATCAAATAAATATAAGCAGACTTATGCGTGTGTCTATTTTAGTTAGGATTGGATGATAATTGCAACCTGTACATTGAATACAAAAACAGATGGACATATGGACATGGTTACATCGAGTCAAAAAGTGATTCTAAGTCGATCGGTATAAGAACGATGGGTATACATCTCCTCAATTTATATGTGGCAAATAAATAATAACTAAGATAGTGGAGGTATAAATACTAACATACTAGCAGTGCGAGTCTATGTTGTGAGAGGAATATATATGCCGAAGATCATGAATTAAAAGCAGCACTTAAATTGGTACAATTTTTATTCCTATTTGTCCACTCACCCCCTAAAAGTACAAATTTCGTAAACACCATTAATCTACGTTTTCAGAGGAATTTATACACTGCATTTAAAGATTCTAGCTGTATTACTTTAGTTGGTACAATTTTTTACCCGCTCACCCATTAAAAGTAAAAATTGTGAAAAATTCACCTCTAGCTGTAATGCTTTGGTTGGTACCATTTTTTATCCTTTTCCTCTCACTCACCCTTCAAAAGTACAAGTTTTGAAATGCAAATACCGATTTTCACGAATATAGCCATTGGTACCATTTTTATCCCTATTTGTATCTTTCCTCCCTTAAACGTACAAATTTCCAAAGAGCTCATCTGCATGGTAAGTGCAAGTCACACACCGAATTTCATTTTCTATCTACTGCCGTTTATTCAGAACGAAGGTTTGATGATTATCCCTTTTTTGCCCATTTAATCCCCAAAAGTACGAATTGTTAAAATGTTAAGTTGCAAATGTTCACCATCTCACCCATCCCATATGCTCAGTCTTTATGTGATATTTGGCAACTACGCTGAAAATTCCATGGTGTGGGTGCTGATCAATGATCAATAACGCAACTCTTTCATATATATATATATATATATATATATAGTTTCAAATTTCACTGCAGCTACTCTAAACATCTCAAATTCACGCATATATTTTAGCAATTTCTACACCATTTTCAAGTGTAATTCAAAACAAACCATTTGAAATTCAAAAATTCCATTTGAAATTCAAAGAATATCATTTGAAATTTAAAAAATTTCACTTGAAATTCAAAACTCGTTATTTGAAATTCAAAACTCGTCATTTGTAATTCAAAACTCGTCATTTGTAATTCAAAATACACCATTTGAAATTCAAAAAATTTTCTATTTCAAATTCAAAAGTTATTTAAGAAAAATATACATTGGGTAGCATTTATTTTTTCGGCAAATTTGGATATTCTGCAGTTTTGAAAACAGATTTACGTACCTCCCACGCAAATCACTCTAACCTATTTAAATTTAAAGATGAATTGCAAATGAAGAGTTTTGAATTACAAATGAAGAGTTTTGAATTTAAAATTATGTCTTTTGAATTACAGATGACGAGTTTTGAATTTCAATTGACATTTTTTGAATTTCAAATGGAATTTTTGAATTTCAACTGGTGTCTTTTGAATTTCAAGTGATTTTTTGAATTACAATTGAAAAAGGTGTATATGTTTATCAGAAATATTCAGAGGCACCTTATATCGTAACATACATCTGCATAGTTTAATTTAACTTAATTTGATAGCACGATACAGCTTGAACCTAAAAATGATTAAAAAATCATCCATTTATTTTCCACCAAAAGGACCACAATATTCCTTAGTTGCAAAAATGTCAGTATGATGAATGTGAATTTGTGGCAAAATTCTGCAATCTCTTCGCGTACCTGAGATACCTAGTTTTCATATTTTGAAAATTCAGATTTTTGATTTTATATTGAATGACTTAAGAAGAAAACGATTCAAACCATTGCATGTTTCTAAAAATAAAAAATAGTCGGATAAAATTTCTCAAATATAGAATCACCTAACGCACTATTGAAATATATCCCAACTTTCCACCTATTAGGTACCTTATTATCTCATCCAGTGGCTGAAACTTTTCTCAACGTTTGCCTTTTTTCAAAATTCCAAACCTCTCTTAGAATGGGAGCAACCATTTCATTGTTAACACTTGTAGTGTCAGTAGCCTTTTTTAAAATGCCTTAAATGTTCTTTTTAAAATACACACTGGATTATCGCCATAATATGCTTAAACAACAAACAACCAGTCGAAAGCAACAAAATGGTTAATAATTTTCGAAACAACCACTTTACAAGTGTTCATATATATATTTTTTTGTTGTATTCCACAAATGTTATTATGAGCTTATGGCTTTAACAAGGGACGTGAGCAATACAGCTGGACACGCCAAGACCTAGCACTTTATGGCTGCCTGGACCTTCGTCGTCTTCGAACGAAGTGTGTAAAATGTTAAACTTTAATATGTGTAATCGTATGTTATAGATCTTTCAGAGGGCATAAGGCCACACACACACTCACATACCCACATACATACGATACACGTATGTGCCGCAATGTTGTGGAAAGAAAAGAAATCTTTTCCTTTTTCCAGCATCGGGAAAACTATTTAAAGTTAACAATAAGAGAAATCTTACAAAAGTCCGAACAAATATACTTTCATATTTCCTACATTGTACATGCTCGTACATATGTCTTTAGACATATGTACGTTCGTAATAAATACAGCCGCTGGACATGGAATAAAGACCAGTATGAACTTTTTATAACATCCACCAAAAGATAAGGGAGATACCAAAAGAAACGGAGTGCAATGGTGACAAAAAGTATGAAAATGGTATGTATCAAACAAAGCCAACAGCAAGAAACATGAAAATCGGTATTTATAACTCTGTGAGTTGTAAAGGTATTTTTCAAAATTTTTATTTTAGGGTGAAACTGTACCAAAGGGGATAAAATTTGTACCAATTATAAGGCTGCAGTTGTGACATTCGTTGTATGTTTGGTTCTGGCTGTGTAGACGCGCATAATAATAAAGAGTGATTTTTTTGAGGTTAGGATTTTCATGCATTAGTATTTGACAGATCACGTGGGATTTCAGACATGGTGTCAAAGAGAAAGATGCTCAGTATGCTTTGACATTTCATCGTGAATCGTCTTACAAACGAACAACGCTTGCAAATTATTGAATTTTATTATCAAAATGCGTGCTCTGTTAAGAAAGTTCATTGCGCGCTTCCATTTTATGGTCAGTTTAATCGACCCACTGAAGCGGCTATTCGGGCTATTGTGACTAAATTTCGCACCAAATTTACATTGTTGGACATTAAACCACCAACACGCTTACGTAGAGTGCGAACTGAAGAAAATATCGCAGCTGTATCGGCCAGTGTTAATGATGACCACCAATTTTCGATTCGTCGCCGTTCGCACCAATTGGGTCTCTGTTACTCAAAAACGTGGAAATGCCAAAATTGGACTTTCCGAATGGACCACCTAAGACGCAGCCGCGGTCAACATTTAAATGAAATTATCTTCAAAAAGTAAATGTCATGGACCAATCTAACGTTTCAAATAAAGAACCGATGAGATTTTGCAAATTTTATGCGTTTTTTTTAAAAAAAAAGTTATCAAGCTCTTAAAAAATCACCCTTTAGGATTTTCAAATTTGTACTTTAAGGGACATCTCTCAAATTCGCAAAATGGATGGATTTTCGAAAATCGCACTTTTAAAGTGTGCATGGGAAAAGGGGATAAATAGGGCAAAAAGGGATAAAAATGGTACCCACCAAAAAACATTTTTTTTTGAAATTTTAACTTTTAGCTGAAAACGGGATAAAAATGGACCGTATTTCCAAAGTTGTGCAGCTAGAATTTTCGAACTCGATTTTTGGGCACAACCAGGTCAAATGGGATAAATATGGTAGCCACCCAAAATGGTGTCAAAAGATAGATTTTTCGAAATTTGTACTTTTAAGTGAAAACGGGTCAAAAAGGGGATAAAAATGGGCCATAATTCCAAAGTCTTGTAGCTAGAATTGTGAAATTCAATTTGTATATTTGTGAGAACGTAGACGCGAAACATAAATTAATATTTGTTTTTTTTTTTTTTACTTTAACGGGCACAACCAGGGTAAAAGCGATAAATATGGTCCCAATATAAATCGATTTTTTGAAATTTGTATTTTTATAAATTTTTAAAATACAATTCCTATGAATGTTCTACATCTAGAATCGTGAGGTTCTATATTTACATTCTCTCTGACTACGTTGGAACGCAACATAAATGGCGTTTTCGGAAATTTATATTTTTAAGGGGGAGCGGGAAAGAAGGAAAAAATGTACTAGCCAAGCATCTGTAGTTGGAATCGTCAATTTTGATATATAAATTCCTGGCAACTTGAAATTTTGAGTACTCTGAAGCCTAAAATGCGCAACGCAGATGGTGATTTACGAAAATTTGTACATTAAAGGGGAATACGGGACAGAAATTGTATTAGCAAAATGTCTGAGCTGGAATCTGAGATAAAAATTGTGATTAGTACACGACGTTGTTATATTGGATAACCTGGATAAGTGGAGCCTGCATAATTGGGAATCATCTATTAGTGGGACAATTTTTATGGTCCCGCAAACTTCACACTAAAAAACCTCTTTTAGCAGGAAGTTGAACTTCTTAAGTTTCGGAATTTATTTCTATAAGTGGGGTATTTTTCTCGTTTACCTCTATGAGAGGGATTTCACTCTCATTGTGTAAATCTATATTCCTCCACCTAAGGATGGGGGTATATTCACTTTGTCACTCCGTTTGTAACACCTTAAAATCTTCATCGGAGACTCCATAAAGTATATATATTCTAGGTCAAAAAAATCTAAGACGATCTAGCCTTGTCCGTCCGTCTGTATGTTGAAAGCATGCCAACTGCAGCACGAAATGAGCTAGGAGGTTATAATTCTCCCTAAATGTGTTATGGTAGCACATCAGTTGGGATTGAAAGTGGGCGAAATCGGTCCAGAGGGAAAAATTTTCCCCACCAAGGACGGAAAACACCTATAATATTTCGAGTATTTAAACATGTTTTTCAATATGTGTTGATATACATATGTTATGTACATTGACCTTGTAACGTAAACGAGCACCATAAAGCGATTCTTATCTGTAAGGGCTGAAATTGGGCAAAAAGGGATACAAATGGTACCTACCAAACGACAACAGCTAGTAATACGAAATTCAGTGTAAACAATTGAGTATATACATAATATAAAAATATTTTTTTCCAAATTCGTACCTTTAACCGGTTAAACTGTAATATAGGTATTAATATTTATACATTTATATACCAACCAAATGACTGCACCTAGAATAGTGAAACTCGGTGTATACATTTCTCTGACATTCCTCTGACGTTCGTACTTTCCAGGGATACAATGGGAATAGAGGGATAAACATGGTACCAACTAAACGGCTATAGCTACAATGATCAAATTCGGTATGTACATCCCTCTAATTGTGTAGACACGTAAAATAAAGAGCTTTAAGAAAGTCGTATTTTTAAGGGGTAAAATGTAAAAAAGGGATAGAATCGAAAAATCTGCAGCCTCCGTGGAATGCAATCCATGGTGGTGGGCACATAAAGTTCGGCCTGGTCAAATACCGGTTTTACTTGTTTATAGAAAATTTTAATCCTCAGACATTAACTTACAACACTTTCGCTTGGTAAATTGCTTCCTTCGACAAAAAAGTTAAAACTTTGACCCATTGTAAACAGAAACTGAGATCAGCTGGGCCATAAGCTTATTCCACAAAAGTTATCTACTCTACATGCCCTTTTAGAATTATATTGTCGCTTCTCTGTTCCAAAAATGCTGCGTTTGTATGTTTGTTTGTTCTTTATAGCAGTCTAAACTACTGCACCGATCTTCACAGTATGTTCATGCTGAACCGGTGGTGAAAATAGGCTATATAAATTTTTGATATTGTCAGTGGGCTTGGCACCTCCCACACAAATTGGGGATTTATTCGTTTTTTATAAATTAGCATATTGGCAGTATAGTTGCAGAGGGAGTACTGAATTTTTGTGAAAGTTTTGTAATTGTTAGTCTGCACAGTTGTGCCAATACTGGGCGGTATTGGAAAAGTGGGCGTGGTACCTCCCATACGAAGTTAAAACCTATTATTGAATATTGTCAGTTCTATGAAACCTAGGGTGCTGAAATTTTCTGTGAGTGCATCTAGCATCAATATGCGTAGTTGTGCTAAAAATGGGCGTTATTGGAAAATTGGGCGTGACACCTCCCACACTAAGTTAAAACCTATTATTGAATATTGTCAGTTCTGTGAAACCTAGAGTGCTGAAGTTTTGCGTAAGTTCATCTAGCACCAACGTGTGTAGTTGTGTCAAAAATGGGCGTTATTGGAAAAGTGGGCGTGGCACCTCCCACACGAAGTTAAAACCCATTTTTGAATATATTCCTTTCTATGACAGATACAATACTGAAATTTAATATGAGGGCATCCAACATCAATGTGCCTAGTTGTGCCAAAAATGGGAGGTAATGGAAAAGTGGGCGTGGCTAATCCAAAACGAAGTTAAACCCTATTATTGAATATTGTCAGTTCTATGACACCTAGAGTGCTGAAATTTTGTGTGAGTACATCGAGCATAAACCTGCGTAGTTGTGCCAAAAATAGGAGGTAATGGAAAGTGGGCGTGGTACCTCAAATACGAAGTTGAAACCTTTTATCGAATATAACACCTAGAGTGCTGAAATTTTGTGTGAGTACATCCAGTGTAAATAGTTGTGCAAAAATGGGCGTAGCCCTTCCCATATGAAATTAAAACCGGTTTTAGAGTATATTCGACACCGAGATGGGCGGAAAGTGGCCGTGACCCTTCCCATACGAAATTAAAACCTGTTTTAAAGATTCCAATATTATTGTGTGAGTTAATTTATTTGTAACCTGCTTAGACAATATACAAATATGCGGGTTTTGAAAGATGGGGAATTTTTGAAATTATATTATTTTTTTAGTTTTTGTGTTGTTTGATTAGTGAACAATTTGATTAATTTTCTATGTGCTATAAAGGACGGAAGTTTTATGTTTTGATAATGGAAAGGAGGAGAATCACACATAACCTAAAATCAATTTAATTTTTGACATTTTCTCCTGTATTCACCGTAATTTAAAGTTCTGCTCTTCAATATTCTCCATGGAACATATTGATTTCTTTAGTATCTCAGGGAAGTACCTTGATTATAAGTGGCACATATATTACCGATCACAAGAAAACACAATATAAAACCTGATTTTAATTTTAATGTCTTTTTTTCTGCCTGGCGAAGCGAGCGTGGGTTCAGCTAGTTATGTATATATTTCAAAAATTTCAGATCGTTATAAAAGAGAACTCGATCAGAAAATGAAATAATGAGTAAACAGCATTGCTATGTTCAGTGCCTTTCTGAATTTTATAGTGATTTTCATGACCCAAAATTAGGGTCATCAGGTGTTATTGAATTGAGTGTTATTATTGATTGATTGAATCTACACGTAAAATTCACCGCTTTTTCACAACATTCGGATCACAAGATGGATGCTTTTTGCTCTTCTTTGAATGTTCTCCTTTTGCTGAGATGTAGACGAAGTTAATTCAATGACCAATGACCGCTCAGTCCACACGTACGTATGTGATTTGGAAGCGAAACTACAGTGCAAATTTAAGGTCAGTTTGTTTTCTATTAAAGTAAATTTGAATTGCTTCGTGTACACCATGTTCTCTCATTTTGCCTTCATCTTTGCATCCTATTCCTCTATCAGCCTTCGACTTCATCTTGCCTTCATTATTAAACTTTATGGTTAGTTTAGACCTCCATTCTACTTGGGCCATATTTACCATGCCTGTATGCGTGTCATGTGTGTGTGTGTGTGTGCATGTGATTTCTATAGACCCTATTCCGAAAGTTGTTGTTGGCCAAATGTATCCTACGGAAAAATTTACATAAAAACACTTGGGATACACTGCTTTTGTTGTGTTAGTATTAGTTAGGATTTGTATTAGGATACACAAAACGCAAAACATATTAGCAGATCTACACACACACACATGTATACATACATTAATGTATATATATTACACACACGTACACATAAACAATTCTATCTAATGGCATTCTTGGCTGGCTTTGGTCCTCGATTGCCCGAGTGTGATTACACGGAGCGTGGAGGGAGTATGTGCTGGGGTAGGGGAGCGTGTGTTTTTGGCTGATAACAACCTTAATACAAATTGAATAAAATTGTTAACTTTATTATTTCGTTTTATAACTAAATTTGGACAAAAGTTGAATTTTGGCTAACGAATATAACTAAATTTGTATGAACTTGAATGGCGAGGGGTTGGGGGAGAACACCATTAGGATACGAACAATAAGGTCAACCAACCGCTCTTTGGCAAATATGGTCATAACAAATTGTCTATGACAATTTCATATGGTCCAAATACATACGGGTTTTTAATGAGTTCACTGGACATAATGGAAATTTGTTCAACAACTTTAATGAATCATAAATAATGTTGAACTTGTGTGGTGTCACTTCTAAACTTACAATGTAGCCGCTTTAAAATACATTTGATATCTATTTGAAAAACTTTGATTTGACTACTACTATCGGATGTCCAACACAAAGCAACATAAGTTTTATGGGAGGATAGGTGATCTCGTTTAGAAAAAAATTGAGTTCCAAAAAATCTTTTTTAACGTAGTTCCAAAACTAAACAAATTCTCAATTAAATATTAACCCGAGACATAAATATTTATCGAGTTCATTTCGCCACCCACAAATCGACTCAAAAATGACCTTTCATGCCACACGAAGCTCCTACCATTAAATGACTATTTTTATCTATTTTGATTTTGAATCTTTTTGGGCCATTTGCACCAACAACATCAACTGATAAGAAAGCGCACGCAAACAACAGATGAGTTGCCCGATTATTATGTTTTTTTATTAAAAATTCTCGTGTCAATAAAGATTTCTTTTTTTCTCCTCTTTTCACAATCTCTGGCATCCTTTGTCCGCCACAAAGAAGCAAAAATACGATATCAGAGATAATTTAGATTAAATACGATATTAGCCCCCATTCAAGGAAACGGCGAGCAACAACAACAAAAAAAGAAAAACAGAATAAGACGACCTAATTTTTTTCTGCGCCTTGTTTATGTTTATGAAAGGTCTGACATGGCTGACGGGAGGCATGGGCTGGGGAAACATGGGGTACTTATCCGAACATCAACACTAAACAAAATGCAGTAAACATAAAAGATTGACATAGAAATACTATGTAATATATATATTTATTTAGAGAGAGAGAGAGTGAGTAGAGGATGAAAGGACGGAAACACAGTAAAATATGGAACATTATAAGTGTATAAAAGCTTGCCGTTAAGACATTGTAATGGGTGTTGGGAAAACGTTGACAGATTTTGGTGAATGAAATTGTTTTAAATCCCATTTTTTTTTAAGAAAAACAACCGCCATTCGTTCCCAATGATTTCTGATTAGAGGAAAAGTATTAAAATATATATTCATTTTTGTGATCTGTGCTTTGCGAATCGAGAATCCACATTTATTATTTTTTTATGAAAACTGTCTAAAAGCACCAAAAAGTAAATAGAAGTTTTAGGGGGAGAAATGGGACAAAAAGGGATAAAAATTGTGCCAATGATTCGACAATATCTAGAATCATGAAATTCGGTGTATACATCCCTCTAAATGCGTAGACACGTAAAATGGGGGGATTTTCCGAAATTCGTACTTTTGGGACGGAAAGCGATAAAAATGGTGCCAATGATACAACAACAACTAGAATCATGAAAATCGACATGTACATCCATCTAATTCGTAGAAGGAATTTCGTACAATTGAAAACAAGTAAGGAAAGGCTAAAGTCGGGCGAGGCCGACTATATGATACACTCCACTTTCAATCCAAATACAATTCAATTCGGTAAAAAAGTGAAAATGGGAGAATTTATGTATGTTTCCTAATCATAGGCTAATATGACCTGACCCATTTTGTCAAATCGAGAAGAATATTTGTATCGGGGCTTAACCCGAACATGGAATGAAGTAACCCACTTTCACAATAGGTTCTTCTAGTTGAAGTAAAGGGTGATTTTTTAGCTATTATCTTTTTGGCAACACTGGTTTAAACAGCTGACGCACGTTTCGTGTTTTGTTTCACTGTCAAACATCTTCAGTTTGGTCTATAATTTAACTATGAATCGTCTTACAAACGAACAACGCTTGCAAATTATTGAATTTTATTATCAAAATGCGTGCTCTGTTAAGAAAGTTCATCGCGCGCTTCTTCCATTTTATGGTCAGTTTAATCGACCCACTGAAGCGGCTATTCGGGCTATTGTGACTAAATTTCGCACCCAATTTACATTGTTGGACATTAAACCACCAACACGCTTACGTAGAGTGCGAACTGAAGAAAATATCGATTCGTCGCCGTTCGCAGCAATTGGGCCTCTGTTACTCAAAAACGTGGAAATGCCAAAATTGGACTAAGCGGATGGACCATTTGAGGCGCAGTCAAGGTCAACATTTGCATGAAATAATCTTCAAACATTAAATTATATGGACCGTACTATCGATTCAAATAAAGATTTCATGCATTTTTCTAAATTTTATGTGTTTTTTTGAAAAACGTTCCTATAGCTTTTAAAAAATCACCCTTTATAACGTGTTATGCTCAATTTTGCGAAATTCGGTGAAAATACGTGGTTCCTGGGGCTGAAAAAGTTAAGCCGAGAGCGAAATTTATATAAAGGGTCCGCCATCTAACGTTTTTTTCAACTATTCAACCGTTGGACTATTATTTGTGGGGTGCCCGAGGCAGCCATTTGAATGAAATTATTTTCCATTATTAACCGGAAGGATATTCAGCAGTTTTTTTATAGCATTTTCAAAAAAAACCAGTAAGGAAAGGCTAAAGTCGGGCGGGGCCGACTATATGATACACTCCACTTTCTATCAGAATACAATTCAATTCGGAAAAAAGTGAAAACGCGAAGAATTTTTGTATGTTTCCTAACCATAGGCTAATATGTCCTGGTTCTATTTGTCTATCGAAAAGAATATTTGTATTAGGGCTATATCCAAACATGGAATGAAGTGACCCATTTCACAATAGGTTCTTCCAGTTCTCAATTTTAAGTAATTCGATGAAAATATGTGGTTTCTGGGGCGGAAAAATCAAGTCGGGAGCGAAATTTGTATAGGAGCTATATATAAATCTGAACCGATCTGACTCATTTTCATCCTGGGTGTTTCTCATGCAAATATAAGATATTTTGCCAAATTTGAAGAAAAAGCGGAAAACTCAAATCGGGAGTGAAATTCGTATGTGGGCTATATCTAAATCTGAACCGATCTGGCTCATTTGGTCTGTTTCATGGGTGTTTCTAGTTTAAATAGAAGATGTTTTGCCAATTTTGAAGAAGATATGTTAAAATATGTGGTTTCTACAGCAGAAAAAGTCAAATCGGGAGTGAAATTCGTATGGGGGCTATATCTAAATCTGAACCGATCTGGCTAATTTTCACCGTGGGTGTTTCTAGTTGAAATATAAGATGTTTTGCCAATTTTGAAGCACATCTGTTAAAATATGTGGTTTCTACAGCAGAAAAAGTCAAATCGGGAGTGAAATTCGTATGGGGGCTATATCTAAATCTGAACCGATCTAGCTCATTTTCACCGTGGGTGTTTCTAGTTGAAATATAAGATGTTTTGCCAATTTTGAAGCACATCTGTTAAAATATGTGGTTTCTACAGCAGAAAAAGTCAAATCGGGAGTGAAATTCGTATGGGGGCTATATCTAAATCTGAACCGATCTAGCTCATTTTCACCGTGGGTGTTTCTAGTTGAAATATAAGATGTTTTGCCAATTTTGAAGCACATCTGTTAAAATATGTGGTTTCTACAGCAGAAAAAGTCAAATCGGAAGTGAAATTCGTATGGGGCTATAATTCAAAAAAATTCAAATTGGGAGCGAAATTTGTATGGGAGCTATATGTAAATCTCAACCGATCTGACCTATATTAACCACGGCTGTTCCTAGTTCAAATAAAGAGTGATTTTTTTGAGGTTAGGATTTTCATGCATTAGTATTTGACAGATCACGTGGGATTTCAGACATGGTGTCAAAGAGAAAGATGCTCAGTATGCTTTGACATTTCATCATGAATCGTCTTATAAACGAACAACGCTTGCAAATTATTGAATTTTATTATCAAAATGCGTGCTCTGTTAAGAAAGTTCATTGCGCGCTTCCATTTTATGGTCAGTTTAATCGACCCACTGAAGCGGCTATTCGGGCTATTGTGACTAAATTTCGCACCAAATTTACATTGTTGGACATTAAACCACCAACACGCTTACGTAGAGTGCGAACTGAAGAAAATATCGCAGCTGTATCGGCCAGTGTTAATGATGACCACCAATTTTCGATTCGTCGCCGTTCGCACCAATTGGGTCTCTGTTACTCAAAAACGTGGAAATGCCAAAATTGGACTAAGCGGATGGACCACCTAAGACGCAGCCGCGGTCAACATTTAAATTAAATTATCTTCAAAAAGTAAATGTCATGGACCAATCTAACGTTTCAAATAAAGAACCGATGAGATTTTGCAAATTTTATGCGTTTTTTTTTTAAAAAAAAGTTATCAAGCTCTTAAAAAATCACCCTTTATAAGATGTTTTGCCAAATTTGAAGACGATCTGATAAAATATGTGGTTTCTAGAGCGGCAACAGTCAAATTGGAAGCGAAATTTGCATTGGAGCTATATATAAATCTGAACCGATCTAACACATATTCAGCACAGGTGTTTCTAGTTGAAATTTAAACATATATTTTGAAGAAAATCTGTTAAAAAATGTGGTATCTAGAGTAAAAAGTCAAATCGCGAGTAAATTTCGTATGTGGGGCTATATCTAAATCTGAAAAGATTTTCTCTTTTTTAAAACTATACTTTTTGGAAGTTTTATATTTAAATGTGTATAAAAACTGATCCAAGTCACATATTTTTACTAATACTTTCATTAATTTTATCACATTATTATTAAAAATGTAACAATGTAACTAAATACGACAACATTCTCGCCAAAAAATATCAGTTGTTTCTCTTGTAACTCAAATATATGTTTATTATTCACGAGCAATATTATTGTGTCATATAGGGTCCGCAAAATAACTTTTTTTGAAAATGCTATAAAAAACTACTGAATATTTTCTCAAATTTCTTTTTTTGCTTGAAAGTACAATCCTTCCGGTTAATAATGGAAAATAATTTCATTCAAATGGCTGCTGAGGGCACCCCACAAATAATAGTCCAACGGTTGAATAGTTAAAAAAAAAACGTTAGATGACGGACCCTATATTTGCATTCGGTAAATAAATAATTTTGACAATTATTTCAAAATTTGACATGACCCAGGTGACCAACTTTGGAGCGACACCTGGTAGACCTAGTTACCCAAAGTTTTGCAAATCTTCTAGAAAATATCTCTGACCTAACTATGTAATTTCAAGATATCTTTTCCAGTTCAAAATTCCAAACTTCTCCCAAAAAAGAACTATTTAGAACCACTTTGTCTTGTTGGTAGTACCATCGATCAAGTTTCATGTGTTCAATTTAGACCACTGAAATACTCAGATAAGTATGAATATAAGAAACTAACTTTCCAGATTCTATCTCAGCCATCGTAAAAGGTATTTATAAAGAATTACGCGTCATTGGCCAACTGAAAACCATGCCCGACGACTTAAGCTACACTCACTGTCATTACTGCGGGAACGAGGGGCAAGACGATACGGTCGAGTCCGTCTTATGCGGGCTCTATTAAATCCAGGTACCAGTTCCACTCACGACATTGACGAGATATCGGAAATTGAATTAATTGAAATTGTTCATATTAAATGTATCAACGGTTCAGGCAAAGTTAGGTTGTGGTGGTCGTCAGAATTTAAAGTCTAACTCACTTAGAGCAGAAGATATCAATGGTAAAAAGACTTTAATAATCCTCATCGGAACTAATCAGTGCGACTCACGAAACACGTTATCTTACTAATGAACAGAGGTTCAGAATCAAAATCCATCTGTCAAAATTTCAATGACTTTTGTTCAGAAAACCCTTGTAAACATTTAAAAAGTAACAGGTATAATTAAAACAAGTAAGGAAAGGCTAAAGTCGGGCGGAGCCGACTATATAATACCCTACACCACTCCCTGCGTATGTACCTCGCTTTGATTACTAAACCCAGGTATTTCATGGGAGCAATTTTATGTAGTTCATACAAATTATATAATTATATTCATATAATTTATATGCTATAAATTCATCTTTAGTCAAATTTAACGAATATTGTAAATAATATGGTAATTGATCCAATTGTCCGACAGACAAATACAAATTATACAGTAGTATACCAAAGTCATACCAAAGTATGGACATATAGGCATCACCCAAACAATTCTCATTGCAATTCAATTCGGTAAAAATTGAAATCGGGAAGGATTTTTGCATCCTGTAAATGTATGTTAAATCGGAAAGGACATTTGTATGGGGGTATATTGAAACCTGGAACGATGTGAAACGCTTTCACCATGTCTGTTTATTGGTGAAATATAATATGTAAAATTTGGCCAAAATCGGTTAAACATTCGGGAGCAACATTTGTATGAGGGCTATATCTAAATCTGAACCGATCTTACTCACTTTCACCATAGGTTTTTTAGTTGGATTATAAGATGTTGTGCCAATTTTAAAGAAAAACGGGTACACTATGTGGATTTTAGAGCGGAAAAAGTCAACTCGGGAGCGAAATTTGTATGGAGGCTATATCTAAATCTGAACCAATCATACCCACTTTCAGCATAGGTGTTTTTAGTTCGATTATAAAATGTTGTGCCAATTTTAAAGAAAATCGGGTACAATATGTGGTTTCTAAAGCGGAAAAAGTGAAATCGGGAGCGACATTTGTATGGGGGCTATATCTAAATCTGAACCGATCTTACCCAATTTTTGCATAGGTGTTTCTACTTGGATTATAAGATGGTGTGCCAATTTGAAAGAAAATCGGGTACAATATGTCGTTTATAGAGCGGAAAATGTCAAATCGTGTGCGACATTTGTATGGGGGCTATATCTAAATCTGAACCGATCTTACCCAATTTTTGCATACGTGTTTCTAGTTGGATTATAAGATGTTCTGCAAAATTTAAAGAAAATCGGGTGCAATATGTCGTTTATAGAGCGGAAAATGTCAAATCGGGAGCGACATTTGTATGGGGGCTATATCTAAATCTGAACCAATCATACCCACTTTCAGCATAGGTGTTTTTAGTTCGATTATAAAATGTTGTGCCAAATTTAAAGAAAATCGGGTACAATATGTCGTTTATAGAGCGGAAAATGTCAAATCGGGAGCGACATTTGTATGGGGCCTATATCTAAATCTGAACCGATCTTACCCAATTTTTGCATACGTCTTTCTAGTTGGATTATAAGATGTTCTGCCAAATTTAAAGAAAATCGGGTACAATATGTCGTTTCTAGAGCGGAAAATGTCAAATCGGGAGCGACATTTGTATGGGGGCTATATCTTAATCTGAACCGATCTTACCCAATTTCTGCATACGTGTTTCTAGTTGGATTATAAGATGTTCTGTCAAATTTAAAGAAAATCGGGTACAATATGTCGTTTATAGAGCGGAAAATGTCAAATCGGGAGCGACATTTGTATGGGGGCTATATCTAAATCTGAACCGATCTTACCCAATTTTTGCACACGTGTTTCTAGTTGGACTATAAGATGTTCTGCCAAATTTAAAGATAATCGGGTACAATATGTCGTTTATAGAGCGGAAAATGTCAAATCGGGAGCGACATTTGTATGGGGGCTATATCTAAATCTGAACCGATCTTACCCAATTTTTGCATACGTGTTTCTAGTTGGATTATAAGATGTTCCGCAAAAGTTAAAGAAAATCGGGTACAATATGACGTTTCTAGAGCGGAAAATGTCAAATCGGGAGCGACATTTGTATGGGAGCTATATCTAAATCTGAACCGATCTTACCCAATTTTTGCATAGGTGTTTATAGTTGGATTATAAGATGTTCTGCTAAATTTGAAGAAAATCGGGTACAATATGTCGTTTCTAGAGCGGAAAATGTCAAATCGGGAGCGACATTTGTATGGGGGCTATATCTAAATCTGAACCGATCTTACCCAATTTTTGCATACGTGTTTCTAGTTGGACTATAAGATGTTCTGCCAAATTTAAAGAAAATCGGGTACAATATGTCGTTTATAGAGCGGAAAATGTCAAATCGGGAGCGACATTTGTATGGGGGCTATATCTAAATCTGAACCGATCTTACCCAATTTTTGCATACGTGTTTCTAGTTGGACTATAAGATGTTCTGCCAAATTTAAAGAAAATCGGGTACAATATGTCGTTTATAAAGCGGAAAATGTCAAATCGGGAGCGACATTTGTATGGGAGCTATATCTAAATCTGAACCGATCTTACCCAATTTTTGCATACGTGTTTCTAGTTGGACTATAAGATGTTCTGCCAAATTTAAAGAAAATCGGGTACAATATGTCGTTTCTAGAGCGGAAAATGTCAAATCGGGAGCGACATTTGTATGGGAGCTATATCTAAATCTGAACCGATCTTACCCAATTTTTGCATAGGTGTTTATAGTTGGATTATTAGATGTTCTGCTAAATTTGAAGAAAATCGGGTACAATATGTCGTTTCTAGAGCGGAAAATGTCAAATCGGGAGCGACATTTGTATGGGGGCTATATCTAAATCTGAACCGATTTCCTCCAAATTCAATACCAATGGTCCTTGGCCAGAAAAAATAAATTCTGCCAAGTTTCATGACAATCGGACGACAATTGCGATCTGTAGAGTGCGAACAAGCTTAGATGGACAGCAGACGGACGGACGGACGGACGGACGGACAGACAGACATCGTTAAATCGACTCAGCTGGTGATTCTAAGCCGATCGGTATACTTAAAGGTGGGTCTAGCTCGATTATTTCTTGGTGTTACAAACATTTGGCGCGAAACTAACTTATAATACCCTAGACCACGAAGTGGTGTAGGGTTTAAAAATGCAAAAAGGTAGCTGAATTTGAGGGTCATTGTGGTGAATTAAATAGATATTCATGTATACGAACATAAACCCTGCGAGAAGGGGAAACACTTCAACCTTTCTTAATTTGTATTTCATTCTTTAACTGATTTCAAATGAAACAATTTATGTTGGTCCAAAATCTTAATTTTTCCAAAAAGTGTTTTTTGAAAATATTTATTACAAACAAACTTTATTTGGCGACATAATAAAGCTAAGTAACGATAATTTCCAATAAAACAAATTAGAATGTAAAAGCTCTTAAAATGTGAAAGAAACAGTTCGAAAAAATTCGAAGAAAGAAATTAGTTTTTTTTTCAATTTTCAAAATTCGAAAAAGGTGAAAATCAGTAATACGAAAAAAATAAAACTTTTTCTGCCCATTATGAATAAATACGTAAAATAATGTTAAAAAGCAAAAAATAAAAACTTTACTTTGAAAAGTACGATAAGTAGTCAACTTTTGGCTTATTTCTAAAATATATTCGATTGACCGATTTTCAATGTTAACTTCTCAAAATAATACTTGGGTCGTTGTCCAATTTCAATTTTTTACAAAACTCAAAAATCTATACTAGAGCAAAAATTATAGAGTTTTGAACGATGGATTTTGATTCTGAACCCTTCAAAGAAAGCTGAATCCAGTGACACTAAATTTTATTAACTATAGCTGGATAGATACAGAGAAGGTGTTCGACACTCTAAAGTTCACTCACAGCTTCTATAAAAGCCGTTTGTGTCGATATCCAGCACCTGGGGATTTGTATCTATTACGGAGTGCTCCATCAATACTGAAATCAACGTCTTTCAAGTGAAACAAGGTACCTCGTCCTTTTTAAAACATACATTGGCCAGACTATCTTCGTGATTCTGCACGTATCTAGCCATGACCACCTGCTGAACTAGTACCTTCTGGCTGAGCTGAAGCTTGTATGTCGACGTGGGTGTACCTATAAAAGCAAGCAAGTCCAGTGGAACTTAGAGTGTCGTTCCAATTTGGGCTTTATCGGGTAGCCTACATGTCTGGTTAACTTACAGTTCCTTGCAGCCCATACACACTCTAACATTAAATTTAGTGCCGTCTGTGTAAAATTTGAGAAAACGACTACTACTAGGAATTCCACCCACCCAGTCATCTCTAGCTGAAACTTTAGTTCTTGCCATACATAGCCACCGGTATGGTATAGTCTACCTTATGGACAGCGATGGCCATTAACGAGAGTTCCTCATATGACCTATGACCAAAAGGAAATACAATAAAGTCTATTTGTCTGCCGTATGCTTGGCGAGAGTTCCTAGCGGGCTTCTATAGACAATATGTTGGTATTCTGGGCGATAGTAGCTTTCTTCACTCGCTCCATTTTCCAGGCAAACTAATTCATGGGATATTCTGAATATTGACTTTGATTTCGCTTTTTTGAGAGAAAACCAGCCTCTCAGAAATATTCCAAACATACAAATCTCTTCGTCTAAATTCGAGTCTACAAATAATTGTCGACAACAACACTTCATTTTACCAAAGAAGCAGAAACTAAAATAAATAAAAAACCAAACCAAACTATCAGCGGTTGTAGTACATGAAAGTGAACACGGCTAGAAACTGCATGCATCATGAATTATTGCGCCGATGGAGAGAAAAAAAGCAGGATAATTTCAATACGAGTCCATACTGTGCGTCGTAGTACAAATGTGGCAGTTAGTGACCATATAGCCCCCCCCCCCAGAGTTCCAACATATCACCATGAATGGCGGTACTTACCATTATGGGTAGAAGCAGCTCATGCGTTTCGTTGCCACGCCATAAATGCGAGTCCTGGGCTACATTTTGTATTTCACATTCAAGTGAATTGATTTTCTCCTGCAGGCGGCTCAGTATGCGTGGACGGACAATGGGCTTCAAAGGAGATTTTGTGGGATTAGTTGAAACAGCTGTAGGCCGGGACGAGGTGGATGACGACGAAGATGCCAAGGAGGAAAATGATGGGTAGGAGAATGAATGTTGGGGTGCCGATTGGGAGGCGGCTGATGATGTTACTGAGGACGAGGATGCAGTTGTAGTTCTGCTAGTAGTAGTGGCTGAGGACGTTGAGGTTGCGGTGGAGACGGATCCCGAAGAAGATGTTAAAGTATTTGTTCTGCTATCCGCTTTGTATATTTCCAAGGGCTTTATAGTTGTTAAAGACTGCGGATTAGTTGCTGCCGCTGGTGGTTGGCCACCACTCAAGTCAGGTGTTGCTGCTGCCGTTGCCCTTGTTGTTGTTGTTGTGGCCGTTGAGGCTGAATCATAGGATTTGGCCGCATCTACGCTTTGCTTGTTGGGTAACATGGTCTTTATCAGCAACTTGGCCTTTTTCAATTCTTTGTGAAACTTTTTCGTGGCTGGCATTTCTGTGGTGGTGGAGGTGGTGCTTGTCGTGATGGTGATGGTGGTCCTCGTAGTGGGAGCTGGGGTCGTGGTACTAGTGGTACTGGTGCTCGTACTCGTACTCGTGCTGCTGCTGCTTGTGGCAGCCTCCATGTTGTCTAGTGGGTTAGTTTCCTTATGCTTTGTTGCCTGCACCGTGACTCTTTTTATGGCCAAACTTTTCTGCGGTTCCCGTTGTTCGTGCAATTCCTCTAGTTTGGCTATTTTCGGTGAATGCAACACCGCAAAACTGTTAAGAGTCAAAGACGGAGAGGGCACATCGTCGCCAAGGGTGTTGGCATTAAGCTTATCGTGTTGCTGTGTTTGTAGCAGCATCTGCTGCTGCTGCTGTTGCAAGTGCTTGTTTTTGTGTTGCAACATTTCATTGTACAGCTCTTTGCTGTTGTAAAATTTCGTTGTCGAAAATTCCGGCTGTGTTCGGGGCACATGCATGCCCTCCATGTCATGGCCTTGATTTACGGCCGACGCTCCAACACCTATAGCACCCAATGAGCCAGTGGTGGCAGCACCCATGTTGCCAGCATTGCTCAAATGCTGCATGGGTTCATTAATGTTGCTGCTAAATTTCGTATTGGCAAAATCGAAGTGCTGCATGGCATGGGTGGCATCACTGGCTATGCGGTGCATGGGGAAATCGAAACTTTTCTTAACGCGCCGTTCGATGAACTCTGCGGGTCTCATTACGGCTATGGGACCGGCTAGGAGCAGGGTAGTTTGATGAGCTTTGTGGGGCTGGGGTTTTTCGTGATTTACCATTAGCACTGTGGGCTGAGCCAACGATTTAGTGCTTATTTCCGGTGTTGTTTGCGATGTTTGCGGCTTGACTGTTGTGGCTAGCGCGGGGATGGCTGTCGTTGTTGCCTGCGAGCTCTTCTCGGCCACATCTGTGGCAAATTCTTTTAGGCGAAATTTCTCTTCGATTTCCGTAATCACGCCATCCTCCTCCTGCAGCAGTTTGCCGGTGAAGTCCACCACGGGGGTGGCCGGGTGTAAGTAGGGGCTCCAGTTGATGTTGTGCTCGTAGGGTTGGCTGTAGATTTTCGCCGGTGCCTTCTGCTGCTGTTCATAGTCCTCCACCTCGTTGGGCATTAGGTTCTGCTTCCATTCCTGTTCCTCATCGCGGCGTTTGGGTGCAAAGATGGTGCGCTCTTGCAGCAGTTTGTTGTTGGCCTCGCGAATGAGTGGTTTGAAGTCTTGCAAGGATTCGCGATTTTCATTTCGTTCGTGTTCTTGTGTGGGAGCCGTGGTGGTGCTGCTGGCCGTGTTGAATTGTATGGAATCTATAACAATTTCCGTTTCCGGTTTCTTGTTGAAATCATCCAGTGCTTCGCGGTGCTCGGGGTTCCCGAGTGTTGCCGTTACGAGCGGTGTTCTGTCATTATCTGTTGCTGTTGCTGTTATAATCGTCTCGTGTTTATTCGCTGTCTGTGCATTTCCTGTTGCTTGTTTATCTGTTTCCGTTTCCCCTGGCATAGGCATTTCCGTTGTTGTTAATGTAGCAGGCTGTTGCATCGCTTGTTGCGTGGCCTTTTCTGTTGTTGCCGTTTCTAAGGAATCTTTCACCTGACTTTGGTTGCTTTGTTGCCGTTCGGTTTCCAATTCCTTTTCTTTATTTTGTTCCACAAGCACTTGTTGAGTTTTGTCGCTTGTCCTTGGGGACGGCTCACTTTCGTTGGTTGTTGTTGTGGCTGGAGCATTAGAGGATGCCAGTGTGGTAGTTGTTGTGCTGGAGCCGCTTTCCAAAGGTGTGGCTACCACGGCTGCTCGGCTTGTTGATAAGGTTACCCGTGAAGCGGATGCAGTTGCAGATTCTTCGACGGTTAACAAGGAGGACTGCAGCTCCTCCTCCTCCTCACCCCCCGTTCTCTGGGTGGTTGAAGGTGTCAAGCGCAGATCATCATTGTCGGCCGTGATTTCCGCTGCTATGGCTGCTGAGGAGGCTCTAGGAAAAGCAGCAGTTGCTGCTGACTCTGAGGGTATTGTAGTCGATTCGTACGCGGTATAGGCAGCCGGCGCTGGCGTTGCCAATGCTCGGGGTGTTAGCAGCATACACAACGACACTAGCAACATCCAGCCATAAGCCATACTCGAGCTGGATCTCCTAACGCTCTTCATGGTGTGTGTGTCGGTGTTTTCTTTTATCGGATTTTGATTAATTTCTCGGTTTCTAAAGTTTTATGTTCGAGGATGCCTTTCTTTGTTTGGGGCAGGGAATTTAGGACTATTATCTCATTGGATTCACAAAAAAGTTGATATCCTTTTGCTGATGTTGGCTCCTACAATTGACGGCAATTCATGGTTTGTGTTGTCTGTTCCGAAGCAATTGTTCACTCTGTTGAATATCCGGCTTTGTCTGCAAAGAAAACGAAAAGAATATGTCAACAAAATGTTAAAATTAAAATTCAACAAAACACCAGCAATTATTGTTTATTCATCATTTCATTCATTCATGGTCTGGCCTTTGTGTGGGTGAGTGTTTGCGTGTGTGTGCGTGTTTTAATGGCTTTTAATTAATTACATTGTTTGTGGTTAATTTCATTTTCATTTCGGTTGCTGTTGTTTGCACAACAATGTAAAGCATCGTTGTCCATAATAATGATGATGACGATGGT
This sequence comes from Polietes domitor, assembly GCA_947397865.1. Classification (NCBI taxonomy): domain Eukaryota; kingdom Metazoa; phylum Arthropoda; class Insecta; order Diptera; family Muscidae; genus Polietes; species Polietes domitor. The sequence continues at coordinate 35,576 of CANDYM010000304.1, forward strand.
AGTTGCTGCCCCATCAGCAGCTTTTATTTGCTTATGAAATATTTACCAAATGGACGTAATTAATTTAGCGTCACAAACGGCCACATTGTCTGGGACAGACTTAGTGTTTGTTGTTCTTGTTGTTGTTGTCTTTTTTTTCCTTTGCCAATCCCAATCCTTGAGTTCAAGGATTTCTCGTATTTTAGGTCTTCCTTTTTTTATGGGTGCTTTTAATTGTGCTCATCATTTTTATGCCTTGTATTTGTCCAAAATCTAAGATTGATCTAGTGATTACTTAAAATGAAACGACCTCAAGTCAGACGCATAAGAAGAAAAACATCGAACTGTTCAACAACAAGGTCATCATTTTGATGAATAAGTATTCGTTGGCGTTGAGTAAAGACCAACAAATCCTTAGATAATCATTTCGTTTTGTTGGTCAAACATTATGTACCCCCAACTCCCAAATAATTCTTTTAAAGTGATGGCTGGGTAAGCCGAGTCATAATAAAAGTGGCAAAGGATTCCTGGGCACGTAGACGTGCCTTTTTATACTAAAGTATTTATTTGTCGTTATATATTGCCCAAAAGATTTCGCAAGCAAAAGCCCACTTTGGAAAGAGAAATGTCCATTAGAAAATTGAGATCGTGATAGATAATTGTGAAACACCTTCAGTAGCCAAAAAGCAATGGTTTTAATTATGATTCTAGGGTTTTTAATTATGAATATGAATGAAATTTCATACATAAATGTTAATTAATAAATGTTTCAGCTGTTCGCCCAAAAGTCCCAAATAAATTTTCAAATTAAATTGGACATACCAAAAACAAAATAAAGTTTTGTATATTTATTTGTAACACCCCTCGCTTAGACTATGCAAGTATTTTTTTTTTTTGGATTCATAAAATCAACATAAACAAATTATTCATGCATGTTTTTATTTTTATATCCTCCACCTTGCCATTCCGTTTGTAACAGCTTTAAATATTCAACGGAGACCCCATATAGCATTATATTCTGTATCCTGGTAAAATTATAAGACCATTATGCCATGTCCGTATGTCTGTTGAAATCACAATGGTTGTAGATCGATTGGTATTGAAATCAGGCGAAATCGTTCCAGAGGAAAAAAATAAGGACTGAAAATACCCTCTAATAACGGGGTTTCCAACCAGAGGTGTTATTTTGAATTCACCCGGTATTTTGGCAGCTGTCACTTTTGAAGCTTTTATTCTTTGACATTTGACAAGTAGAAACTATACCATTGCTAACAAGTAAGGAAAGGCTAAAGTCGGGCGGGGCCGACTATACAATACCCTACACCACTCCATGCGTATATACCTCGCTTTGATTGCTAAACCCAGGTATTTCATGGTAGAAATTTTATGTAGTTCATATAAAATATAATATAAATTCAACTTTAGCCAAATTTAATGAATATGGTAAATAACTAAGTAAGATATTCCGAGTAAAGTAAATATAACATGATCTGGAAAAATTGATCGAGATCCAATGACAAATACATATTATACAGCGGTAATAGGATGAATCGGACGGACATTTGAAGGGGGCCTATAACAACACTTGAGGCCTGTGCCAAAACATGCGCCTATATATTTCTCATTCACGGTAGGTATTCGTAGTTGGAACATATAATGATCTGCAAAATTTGATGAAGATCCGATGTAAGATGTAGTTTCTAGAGCTGTAATAGAGCAGAATGGGGCCCCATTTGGGTTATACCAAAGTATGGACATATGGGCATCTCCCAAACAAGTAAGGAAAGGCTAAAGACGGATGGAGCCAACTATATGATACTCTCCACTTTCTATCCGAATACAATTCAATTCGGTAAAAAAGTGAAATAGGGCACGATTTTTGAATTATGTAAATGTATGTGTTTGACAAAATATATTAAATCGGAGAATACATTTGTATGGGGGTATATTGAAACCTGGAATGGTGTGACCCGCTTTCACCATGTATGTTTACTGGTGAAATATAATATGTAAAGTTTGGCCAAAATCGGTTAAACATTCGGGAGCAACATTTGTATTTGGGCTATATCTAAATCTGAACCGATATTACCTACTTTCGCCATAGGTGTTTTAGTTGGATTATAAGATGTTGTGCCAATTTTAAAGAAAATCTGGTACAATATGTGGATTCTAGAGCGGAAAAGGTCAAATCGGGAGCGACATTTGTATGGGGACTATATATAAATCTGAACCGATCTTTCTCACTTTCACCATAGGTGTTTGTACTTGGATTATAAGATGTTGTGCCAGTTTTAAAGAAAATCTGGTACAATATGTAGATTCTAGAGTGGAGAAAGTCAAATCTGGAGCGTCTTTTGTATGGGGGCTATATCTAAATCTGACCCGATTTCCTCCAAATTCAATACCGATGGTCCTTGGCACAAAAAAGTAACTTCTGTCAAATTTCATGATAATCGGACAGCAATTGCGACCTGTAGAGTGCGAACAAGCTTAGATGGACAGCAGACGGACAGACAGATATCGATTCAGCTGGCGATTCTAAGCCGATCCGTATACTTAAAGGTGGATCTAGCTCGATTATTTATTGGTGTTACAAACATTTGGCGGAAACCTAACTTATAAACCCTAGTCCACGAAGTGGTGTAGGGTATAAAAATGGAACGATACACGCTTCAACAATGCATTGAAATTATTAAAATTCATGAATGAAAATGATCCGGAATTCCATCGAAAAATCATATTGACTGATGAGGGCCATTTCCACCTCGGTGGCTACGTCAACAAGCAAAATTGTCGGATCTGGGGCTCGGAAAACCCAAGAGTTATTGTTGAGTAGCCTCTCCATCCTCATCGTGTGACTGTTTGGTGCGGTTTGTGGTCCGGCGGGCTTTGCGATATCTAGAGATGATTAATGATTTTTTAGGGTCGGAGTTGGATGTTATTGATCTGGACAACGCATACTTTCAACAAGACTGCGCTACGTGCCACATAAGCAACGAAATCATTGCTCTTTTAGGGGAAAAGATTCCGGACCGTGTTATCTCTCGAAGAGGTGATCACAATTGGCCACCGAGATCTTGTGATTTAACGCCTTGCGACTTCTTCCTTTGGGGAAAGGTAAGATAAAGTATACGTCAATAGTCCAGCGTCGATTTAATAAAGAGTGATTTTTTTGAGGTTAGGATTTTCATGCATTAGTATTTGACAGATCACGTGGGATTTCAGACATGGTGTCAAAGAGAAAGATGCTCAGTATGCTTTGACATTTCATCATGAATAGACTTACTAACGAGCAACGCTTGCAAATCATTGAATTTTATTATCAAAATGCGTGCTCTGTTAAGAAAGTTCAGAAAGAAAGAAATTGTGTTCAGCGACGAAGCTCATTTTTGGCTCAATGGGTACGTAAATAGGCAGAATTGTCGATTTTGGAGTGAATATCAGCCAGAAGCATTGCAAGAGCTACCAATGCATCCAGAAAAAGTCACAGTTTGGTGCGGTTTATGGGCTGGTGGCATCATTGGACCGTACTTCTTCAAAGATGATGCGAATCGTAACGTAACTGTGAATGGTGAGCGCTACCGTGAGATGATATCCAACTTTTTTTTGCCCAAAATGGAAGAACTGAACTTGGTTGACATGTGGTTTCAACAAGATGGCGCTACATGCCACACAGCTCGCGATTCTATGGCCATTTTGAGGGAAAACTTCGGAGAACAATTCATCTCAAGAAATGGACCGGTAAGTTGGCCACCAAGATCATGCGATTTGACGCCTTTAGACTATTTTTTGTGGGGCTACGTCAAGTCTAAAGTCTACAGAAATAAGCCAGCAACTATTCCAGCTTTGGAAGACAACATTTCCGAAGAAATTCGGGCTATTCCGGCCGAAATGCTCGAAAAAGTTGCCCAAAATTGGACTTTCCGAATGGACCACCTAAGACGCAGCCGCGGTCAACATTTAAATGAAATTATCTTCAAAAAGTAAATGTCATGGACCAATCTAACGTTTCAAATAAAGAACCGATGAGATTTTGCAAATTTTATGCGTTTTTTTTTTTTTTAAAAATTATCAAGCTCTTAAAAAATCACCCATTACATCAAAGATACAATTCGTGAGGCTATCGATGACATAGGACAGCCACGTTGAGATTTGGTTATGGAAAATGCCATGAAAAGGATATGGTCCTGTAAGCGTGGTCGTGGTGGCCATTTGGCTGATGTTGCTTTTCATTATTAACGGCATACCTTCCTCTTTAAATAAGAAAAAAATATTCGATCACTTATCTCAAAAATGGCATTTTTCTTTGAACACCAAATAACTAAAACCCTGTATATGCATGTATATTCAAAAAAACAAGATGTAATACTCTTAATATTCGGGATTTTTTTTTCGTTGAGAGGGAAAAATTTTTCCCTATGGACCGATTTCGCCGAGTTGCAATCCTAACCGATCTACTATTATAAGACACATTTATGAAAAATTTGTACATCCTAGCTCCTTTCGTTTAGATGCTAGCGTGCTTTCAACAGACGGACTGACGGACAAGTCTAGATCGTCTTAGAATTTTATAACGATCAAGAATATATATACTTTATAGGTCTGAGGTCGATATTTCAAGGTGTTACAAACGGAATGACAAAGTTAATATACCCTTATCCTGGACGTGGAGTATTGCTGGGTATCTATACACCATATACATTAGGATGGGAACCAAAATAATTTTCTAATGATGATCTGTAAAATATTTCTAACCGTTTGTACGCTAAACGTTCCTGAAAACATCCCTAAAAACTATGTTTTTCCCACGTAATATTTTTTATTTCGCATTTTTGTCTATTTTTTTCCTATAATAATAGACCATTTATTCTATACTTAGAATAACTCATTGATCGTATTAATGGCCGTTTAGATTTATTTTTTGTGTTTTCACAAAGCGATAGATTGTGGAGGGTGGAGTATTGCTGGGTATCTATATATACATATACACATTAGGATGGGAACCAAAATAATTTTCTAATGATGATCTGTAAAATATTTCTAGCCGTTTGTACGCTAAACGCTCCTGAAAACATCCCTAAAAATTATGTTTTTCACACGTAATATTTTGTATGTGTCATTTTTGTCTATTTTCCCCCCTAAAATAAATAGACCCTTTATTCTATACTTAGAATAACTCATTGGTCGTATTAATGGCCGTTTAGATTGATTTTTTGTGTTTTCACAAAGTGACAGATTATTATTTCTTGGAAATAATTTGTAAAGGATGATGCCTAAAAGATGAATTTCAGACGAAAGATGAATGACGACGCTGACTAATATAATAATAATTTAAAATAGGAGATGGGTTTTCAGAGCCCACATTTTCAAACTCTTTTTACAAAAAGCAAAATTGCAGCATATGCGGTTCAATATAATCAGTACTTTTTATAGTCGATTCGAATTCAACTTTTAAATGGCCCGAGGAATATATGACGATTTTTCATTTATGTTACATGGGAGGTAGGGGTATTTCAACAAAAGCTTTTTAACTAGTCTGTGCGAAATTTCAAGTAGCAGCTTGTATCAAAATATTCTACTGTGTGCCACTAAATAAAATTTGGGTTTAGTATTTAGTTTGTATACCGTCACCCTAGAGCGTATGAAGTTATATACCGGAGTGTGTAATTCAATTCCAGCCAATATAAATTTACAATAAAGCCACTATTAATAAGCGAGATTTAGTTTGGCGAATCAATAACAATTACTATATTTTGTGAGGCAATTATTTTAAATTAAAATAATTTTCTTCGTCTTCGTTTTTGATACTAGCTTTAAATAATATTTACTCAAGCGCAAATTGAATGTCTTCGACTTAATATTAAATCAAATTTTGTTTAGATTATTCGCAAAGACTATATCATCCAGTGGATTTACTCGATACACTTGTTTTCTTTACAGGGAAAATATAGTAAGAACAAATGCGAAATCACTGTCCCGAAAGAAACACTTTAGCTTGCTTTTCGATTATCCCCAGCAAATTGATTTTTATCGTTAACGAAAAAGACAAGGGAGAACGGCTGAAAAAAAACGAACAGGGATTGAGAGAAGGAAAATAAATTTACACTTGAGGATGTACACACATAAATATATGTACATACATATGTGTGTATATATTACACACATGCCAAGATGCGTATATAGTATGTGCGAGTGTAATAAACAATATAGAGTATATGATACCAGAATTGGAAGTCAACCAAATTAAGACTCCACGGAGAAGGAATAAAATAACACTTAAGCCGACTGTGTTTATTTAGCAGTCACAAACTCTGAGATACCCTACACAATGTCAACATTATATATCCCAGTGGGAGAATATAAAAGGTCTTCCAAATTTTAGGTATGCGGAAGGCCTTATATATTAATGTCTCTCATTTATAAGGTCAGCGAAAGCACAGATATATTATCCGTTGTAGGCCTTCTATAGTCAGAAGGTCTTATCAGCCCTTCCAAAAGTATACATTTACATTCCCCCTCGTTGTTTTAAAAAAGTAATTCCACGTGAAGCGATCACACAAATACTTTTCGATATGGTGAATAAAAATGTATATCCCTATAATTAAAATGCACATTAGGGTGAATCGAAAAAAATATTTTTTAAAAACTTTAACATTTTTCTTGTATCACATACAAATATATTTTTTGTCATTTCAACAAAATTGTTTCTAGTTTTACAGAAAATTTTCATATTTAAAAACAAGTAAGGAAAGACTAAAGTCGGGCGGGGCCGACTATATAATACCCTACACCACTCCCTGCGTATGTACCTCACTTTGATTACTAAACCCAGGTATTTCATGGGATCAATTTTATGTAGTTCATATAAATTATTATACAGTTATTATAAATTCATCTTTAGTCATATTTAACGAATATGGTTAATAATACGGTAATTGGTCCAATTATCCGACAGACAAATACAAATTATACAGTAGTAATAGGATGAATCGGACCGACATTTCAAAAGGGAGCCTATTACAACATTCTGGGCCTGGTACAAAACATGGGCCTATATATTTCTCATTCACGGTAGGTATTCCTAGTTGAAAATCATGATCTGCAAAATTTGATGAAGATACGATGTAAGATGTAGTTTATAGAGCAGTAATAGATCAGAATGGGGCCCCATTTGGCTTATACCAAAGTATGGACATATGGGCAGACATCTCCCAAACAAGCAAGGAAAGGCTAAAGACGAACGGACTTTCTATCTCATTACAATTCAATTCTGTAAATGTAAATGTATGTGTTTGACAAAAAAAAATTAAATCGGAAAGGACATTTGTATGGGGGTATATTGAAACCTGGAACGATGTGACCCGCTTTCACCATGTATGTTTATTGGTGAAATATAATATGTAAAGTTTGGCCAAAATCGGATAAACATTCGGGAGCAATATTTGTATAAGGGCTATATCTAAATCTGAACCGATCTTACCCACTTTCACCATAGGTTTTTTAGTTGGATTATAAGATGTTGTGCCAATTTTAAAGTAAAACGGGTACAATATTTGGATTTTACAGCGGAAAAAGTCAAATCGGGAGCGACATTTGTATGGGGGCTATATCTAAATCTGAACCGATCTTACCCATATTCACCATAGGTGTTTCTAGTTCGACTATAAGATATTGTACCAAATTTAAAGAAAATCAGGTACAATAAGTGGTTTCTAAAGCGTAAAAGTGAAATAGGGAGCGACATTTCTATAGGGGCTATATCTAAATCTGAACCGACCTTACCCAAGTTCTGCATAGGTGTTTCTAGTTGGATTATTTGGATTATCATATGTTCTGCCAAATTTAAAGAAAATCGGGTACTAGATATGGATTTTAGAGCGGAAAAAGTCAAATCGGGAGCGACATTTGTATGGGGGCTATATCTAAATCTGAACCGATCTTACCCAATTTCTGCATAGGTGTTTCTAGTTGGATTATAAGATGTGCCAATTTTAAAGAAAATCGGGTACAATATGTGGTTTCTAAAGTGGAAAAAGTGAAATCGGGAGCGACATTTGTATGGGGCCTATATCTAAATCTGAACCGATTTCCCCCAAATTCAATACCGATGGTCCTTGGCCAAAAAAAAATAACTTCTGCCAAATTTCATGACAATCGGACAACAATTGCGACCTGTAGAGTGCGAACAAGCTTAGATGGTCAGCAGACGGACAGACGGACGGACGGACGGACGGACGGACGGACAGACAGACATCGTTAAATCGACTCAGCTGGTGATTCTAAGCCGATCGGTATACTTAAAGGTTGGTCTAGCTCGATTATTTCTTTGTGTTATAAACACTTGGCGCGAAACTAACTTATAATACCCCAGTCCACGAAGTGGTGTAGGTTATAAATATATATTGGTTATTTTTGCAAATTTTTTATTTCCGCGGAAGATATGGCTAAAATGATATGTACTCGTGATATTTTTGTTTTAATTTTTTTTGCGATCTATCCAGCTGATTTTAAGAACCAATGTCGCTTGCAATGTACATGTGGTAAGTCGCGAAAAAAGCTGTGTTTGCTGCAAAAATCTAAAATTCGCATTTATTTCAAATTTCTATATCTGATTTTTTGAAAAAATTCTATTCCAAAAATGCTGTTGGAGAGTGTTATTAAATGACAACGTTCAAAACCAGAAATTTCAAAAAATAATCAGTACTATTTTATAATAAATGGTCCACCATGTGTATATTAAAGTACGAAATATATTACGACTTTGCATTTGAGGTAGACGCGATTTTTTTTTGGACCAGCGACCGGCGGAGAAATAAGGAGAAAATTGGTTTAGATTTAGAAAAATAATATTTGCGGAAATAATTCAACAAGAAAATAGTTACTTCGTGATCCTCCCTACTACTCAGCTTCTAAACAAGTTCCTTTAAAAAGAAATATTGAGAACCACTTTATAATTCAAATGTTATGCACTTCACATAAAGTCCCTTGGCATGTTCCAATAATTGTTATTTGGGGAATACCCGAAGAATATTACTCATTCATGAAATACATATTTGAAGTTATTTGATGAGCATTTTTATGTCACTTTCAATGAAATTGTAATATATGTATGTACATATGTATAATATTATATGTTTGCCAAATAAGATGTCGAATTGTCGTGGATATTTTCACATATAAATGTGAATTGTTTAATATCACTGTGCAACATTTTTGAAGTCATTTCAAAATAACCATATACGGACACCGCTACATGATAAAAGACCAAAAAAAAAAGACCCGTGTTTTTTTGTTTCCCCCAAAGTCATGCACTTTTTTTTTTATGGGCCCCCAGAGATTTGAGGCCTCGGTGTAATTTTTGGAAAAAAGTGATCATATTCTCAGGCTCATATCTTGCAAACCGTTCGGAATTTTGATTTACTCTCTGAGGCAAAGTTCTAGCTCTTGTCATAAAGAACAAAAATTGTGAACATATAAAATCAAAAATGAATTTTCAACGGTTTGCTACCTATGGACCTGAACAGGGGAAAAAAGGTTAAAAAAAATCGAATTTTTTAAGTTTTTTGCGATTTTGACCTTGAAGATGAAGTTTTTTTGATTTTATATGTTCACAATTTTTGTTCTTTATGACAAGAGCTAGAACTTTGCCTCAGAGAGTAAATCAAAATTCCGAACGGTTTGCAAGATATGAGCCTGAGAATATGATCACTTTTTTCCAAAAATTACACCGAGGCCTCAAATCTCTGGGGGCCCATAAAAAAAAAGTGCATGACTTTGGGGGAAACAAAAAAACACGGGTCTTTTTTTTTTTGGTCTTTTATCATGTAGCGGTGTCCGTATATGGTTATTTTGAAATGACTTCAAAAATGTTGCACAGTGAAATTTTTGGGAAATTTTTCAATTTTGCGGCTACCTAAGCGCTACCTAAACGGTGTTAAGAATAATTCCTAGGAAGTTCATATGTTCTAGAAAGTTGTTTATTGAGATCTTAGGTACATTTTTGTAGTTGATTGTTTCCCTGAATTTTCAGCGGTTTGCTACCTATGGACCTGAACAGGGGAAAAAAGGTTAAAAAAATTGAATTTTTTTAAGTTTTTTGCGATTTTGACCTTGAAGATGAAGTTTTTTTGATTTTATATGTTCACAATTTTTGTTCTTTATGACAAGAGCTAGAACTTTGCCTCAGAGAGTAAATCAAAATTCCGAACGGTTTGCAAGATATGAGCCTGAGAATATGATCACTTTTTTCCAAAAATTACACCGAGGCCTCAAATCTCTGGGGGCCCATAAAAAAAAAGTGCATGACTTTGGGGAAAAAAAAACACGGGTCTTTTTTTTTTTTTGGTCTTTTATCATGTAGCGGTGTCCGTATATGGTTATTTTGAAATGACTTCAAAAATGTTGCACAGTGAAATTTTTGGGAAATTTTTCAATTTTGCGGCTACCTAAGCGCTACCTAAGCGCTACCTAAACGGTGTTAAGAATAATTCCTAGGAAGTTCATATGTTCTAGAAAGTTGTTTATTGAGATCTTAGGTACATTTTTGTAGTTGATTGTTTCCCTGAATTTTCAGCGGTTTGCTACCTATGGACCTGAACAGGGGAAAAAAGGTTAAAAAATCGATTTTTTTTAAGTTTTTTGCGATTTTGACCTTGAAGATGAAGTTTTTTTGATTTTATATGTTCACAATTTTTGTTCTTTATGACAAGAGCTAGAACTTTGCCTCAGAGAGTAAATCAAAATTCCGAACGGTTTGCAAGATATGAGCCTGAGAATATGATCACTTTTTTCCAAAAATTACACCGAGGCCTCAAATCTCTGGGGGCCCATAAAAAAAAAAGTGCATGACTTTGGGGGAAACAAAAAAACACGGGTCTTTTTTTTTTTGGTCTTTTATCATGTAGCGGTGTCCGTATATGGTTATTTTTTTTCGTGTTGCACTGTGTATCTATAAAGAGGGGGAGAGAACGAAGTATTGCGAAAAGCTTCATGACATCTTCATTTATTTATGATTGTTTACCTTGAGTGACGTTGCTAAAAAGTCATTTCGCAATATGAGGGAGAGCAGAACGGAAACAATAAGAAATGAAAGGGAAATAAAACAGAATATAACCGGAAATTCGTTGAATCGTAATTAATTGCGAACACAAGTAAATGATACCAGGAAAATATAATTGTTATGTAAAATGACGAATTAAAATAGGAAGATTGAGGAAAATCTCTAAATCATTTACACAGATCAATAAATACATAAATCAATACACAGGTAGCAGACATACAGTGGCCGACAAAAGTCAACATACGACCCACATTTGTGCGATTTAGCGAGTTCCAAAACATATTTGAAAAAAGTAATGATGCGGTTTTGTTTGATATCGTGTTTTATTCATATAACAATAACAAAATGCATTACTTCAATATAAACACAAAAGATATTAACAGTGGGCATTGATGCAACTAAGTTTTCCAATTCCGCAGGTGATATTTTTCGCCATTCCTCTTCCAGCTTGTTTTTTAGCGTTTGGGCGCTAGTTATGTGATGTTTTCGGATCCTGCGTTGCAGAATAACGGCGAATAACGTTGTCTTGGAGCATGATAAATCAGCCAATCTTTAACAAATTGGGCTGTGTGCTTCGGATCGTTATCTTGTTGGAAAATCCAGCGCTCTCCGAGGTTTAAATTATCGACCGATGCCTTCAGATTTTGTTCCAATATGGATTTATATTGATAGCGATCCATGTTACCCTCAATAAACGCAAGATTTCCAACTCCAGACGCCGCGACGGTACCCCAAACCATTACGTTGCCACCACCATGCTTTACCGTAGCAAGTAAATTCTTCGGATTCATTGCCGTATTCGCTTTTCTCCATACTTTGGCTCTCCCGTCACTTCCAAATATATTATACTTCGACTCGTCCGTAAATAAAACCCGCTTCCAGAAGTATAATCCCTTGTCCAAGTGTTGCTGGACGAAGCTTACGATTCTTTTAACTTATAAGAGGTTTTTTGCGTGGCGTTCTGCTTCGGAAACCATTATTATTCAGACTTTCTGCGAGTTGTTGGACAACATTGTAGCATTCACTTTCGGGTTTTCATTAACTTCTTTTAAAATAAAGCTTTCATCTCGTCGACAAAGTTTTTTTGGACACCCACTTCTGGGCTTATTTTCAACAGTACCCGTATTTTCGAAGTTTTTACATATAGTTTGGACAGTTGATTTACTTAAATTAACCATTTTAGCTATTTCGGCTAAAGATTTCCTTTCGTTTCTGCATTTTATTACTAAATTTTGAATATCAGTTGCAATTTCTTTACGAGAAGCCATTTTCGCGGACTAATGTTTCTTGAATTATATTTATTTAAATTTAACTTGAATTATATTTATTTAAATTTATTTAAAGAAGAGCAAGCACAAGACAAATGACAATACAAATTTCGTCAATTCTCCTATAAAGTACATTATAAAAAATGACGTAAAGCATGGGATGCTATGTCGTATGTAGACTTTTGTCAAGGTTTTTTCTGCGTATTCTGTTAATATCTTTTGTGTTTATATTGAAGTAATGCATTTTGTTATTGTTATATGAATAAAACACGATTTCAAACAAAACCGCATCAATACTTTTTTCAAATATTTTTTGGAACTCGCTAAAACGCAATAATGTGGGTCGTATGTTGACTTTTGTCGGTCACTGTAATTTCAACAGAAACTAATTTCAAAATAATAAATGGAAGAAATCGATCCAGAGGGAAAATTGTTCCTAACAAGAATAGGAATACCTCCAATATACCCTAATATTTTGAGTATTTAATAGGGTTTGGGGTCCGGGAATTCCCGAATCGTTTTTCCCGGGAATTCCCGGAAAAATTTGGACGGGAATTCCCGGGAAAAAATTTTCAATTTCCCGGGAACACGGGAAATATTAAAAAAATAATTTATTTATTATGTTGATCAATAATTTAATGTTACTATATAAATTGGAATTTTTAGATGTATTTCAAATTCATATATGCATTTACATTACTGACAATTTGATATTGTTGAGTATTTGTTTATATTATATTACTACAAACAAAACTTTTTAAATTCGCTAAATAGCCATTTTATGAGAACCCCAGCTAGGGGAATAAAACCTTTTTGTTAGGCTATTTGCAGGATCTTTATTGTGAAAAAAATATATCATGCCGACAATACTATGGCTTACATAATGTAAATTTTCTTGTTTTTCTAGAAGAATCGAGGTGAACATATTCTTCAAGAACAATTTACTTTACATATGTAGCCAGGAAGAAAAGGTCTAAAAATAGGAATACAATAAAACTTGTTCGCCTGGAAATTTTCAAGAGTATTTCAATGGCCATTTGTAAGAATTAATGACTGCACTATTTCATTATTTTATTTTTTTATGAATTTATTAAATTAATATTAATTTTTTATGTTTCTATAGTTTTTACAGTTTATAATATTCCCCCTGTTTCTATAAAATATTTTTGTCTACAGACGAATGAATATTCTAAATTATGTGTGTCATAATATTCTCTGTCATATGAGTTATTTGTTTCCTTAATCGTTTTCAATATTGAATCTAGTGTAGGTGTCAGTCACTTCTACCTGCAATATAAATGTCCAATTCTGACGATTAGTCTACATCTTTTCAAGTTTATAATGAGGAAATGCATTTTATAATCTCAATATGCAAGTTCATGATGAGAAATGTAAATTCATAATAGGAGCATGATAATTCACAACCAGCACTGTAAATTCGTAATGTGAAATGTAAATTCATATTGAGAAATATAAAATCATAATAAGAACATACAAATTGATAATGAGATATATAAATACAAAATGAAAAAATCCTAATTGATAATGAGAAAATATAAATTCTTAGGAGCGCCCCGGTAGTCGAGTTGGTAGCGTGATCGGCTATCAGCGTGGGGGTTGTGGGTTCGATTCCGACCAGAGGCTCTGGTCTGTCGCTGCAATAACTAGCTATAATGGTCTTAGTCACCCCGGCTCAATCCCTGGACCCAAAATTAGAATATAAATTTACTTTGTATTGTGATTCATAATAAATAAATAAAAATAAAAAAATAAATTCTTATTCATATATATTCATAAAATATAAATTCATAATCAGAAACAGTAAAATTTATAATCGAAGCTATGTATGTACGTTCTTCTATGGATATTTTCATTGAAACACATATTTTATCAATGTTCTCATTATAAATTTACATTTTCTCAATATGATTTTATATTTTCCCATTATGAATTCATATTTTCTGAATATTAAAACGTATTTTCTGATTATGAAATTGGATTTTCTGATTACAAACTTGTATATTTCATTATTAAATGGTATGTTCTTATTATGAATTAATTGTTCACAATAGAAACTAACAATTCTCATTATGAATTTATATTTCTCATTATGAATTAACATGTTCCTATTATAAATTTACATTACACAATATGAATTTATATGTTCCTAATATGAATTTACATTTCTCAATATAAATTTGTATGTTCCGAATATAACCTTGAAAAGGTGTAGAGTAAAATATTTGTAAAATGAAAAATAATATGTGAAATATTTTGACAATAACATTCGTTTTCAATTTGTAATATGACAGTATTGAAAAAAATACACCAGTTATTAAATATTGATATTTTAAACCATTTTGGACATACCTATAAATAAATTACTTTTTCCCGGGAATTCCCGGGATTCCCGGGAATGAAATTTTTCATTCCCGTTTTCCCGGGAATGAAAAAAATCCGGGAAACCCCAAACCCTAGTATTTAAGCAAGTGTTTTGAATATGTCAAGAAGGGATTGTATACGTATTTTTGGAAAAAAAATTGAAATGTTGTTCACGAGTTATGACCAATTACAATATGTGGTTTCTAGAGCTGAATATGACAAATCGGGAGCGACATTTGTATGGGGACTTTATATAAATCTGAACCGATCTATCCCGCTTCCGCCACGGGCGTTTCTAGTTAGATTATAAGGTGTTAAGCCAAATTTGAAGAAAATCTGCTTCAATATGTGGTTTTTAGAGCGGAAAAGGTCAAATCGGGAGCGTCATTTGTATGGGGGTTATATCTAAATCTGAACTGATCTTACCCACTTTCTGCATGGGTGTTTCTAGTTGGATTATAAGATGTTGTGCCAAATTTAAAGAAAATCGGGTACAATATGTGGTTTCTAGAGCGGAAAATGACAAATCGGGGGCGAAGTTTGTATGGGGACTATATATAAATCTGAACCGATCTAGCCCGCTTTCGCCACAGGCGTTTCTGGTCATATTATAAGGTGTTAAGCCAAATTTGAAGAAAATCGGGTTCAATATTTGGTTTTAGAGCGGAAAAATTCAAATCGGGAGCGACATTGTTTAAGTGCTATATCTAAATCTGAGCCGATCCGACCAATTTTTACAATAGCTCTTTCCAGTGCAATTAGAGGGTACTGCTCCAAATTTGAAGCAAATCAAGCGAAATATGTGGTTTCTAGAGCGGAAAAAGTAAAATCGGGAGCGACATTTGTATGGGGGCTATATCTAAATCTGAACCGATCTGGCCTATTTTCACCATGGGTGTTTCTGGTTGAAATATAAGATGTTTTGCCAATTTTGAAGAAAACTGTTGAAATATGTGGTATCTAGAGAGAAAAGAGTCAAGTAGAGAGTGAAATTTTTTATTTCCCGGGAAAACGGGAATGAAAAGTTTCATTCCCGGGAATCCCGGGAATTCCCGGAAAAAAAATAATTTATTTTAGGTATGTCCAATATGATTTAAAATTTCAACATTTAGTAACTGATTTGCTTTTTTAACCTATTAACGCCCATGATAAGTTATAATATGAATGCAATTCCTGATTATTAAACTATAGGCCTGTTCGATTGGGCTTACTAGCTTATTTTTGTATGGAATTTACTCGCTTAACTAGAAAGTTGCTTACTACTCTCATAGTGTTGCTGTCAGATTTTTCTTGTTGATTAATTTAAGAAGAAAAGAAAAACAATGGATACAAATGTTGCCACCTTATCAAGTCTTTTAATTGTAAGTGGTCGAGAAGAACAAAACAGTATAATAATAATACAAAAATAAATATTTTTTATTATTGTAGTAATAAATAAATTGTAGTAATAAAGACATATTAAAAATTAGACGAATGTTTTTGTCAAAATATTTTATAGATTATTTTTCGTTTTACAAATATTTTACTCTAGACTAATCGTTAGAATTATAGGCGTCATAAAATTGGACATTTAAATCGCAGACACAAGTGTAAGTCACTATACTATACTAGATTCAAAATTAAAAAATCATTACGGAAACAAATAACTTGGAGGATGTTATGGCGTAATAAATTTAGAAGATTCATATAAAAAATTTACAGAAACAAAGTAAAATATTCTAAAATGTAAAAGCAATATAAAAAATGTAATATTAAGTAAATAAATTCATAAAAAATAAAAACATTGAAATAGTCCAGTCATTAGTTCTTACAAAGGGTTATTTCAAAATACCATATATATTATATAACCGATATATTTCTATTCATATTTAATTTCTCTTGAAAGTTTCCATCCAAATTTTAAACAATTTCTTACATGTTTCATATGTAAAGTAAATTGTTATTCAAGAAGATTTAAACCTTTTATTTCGTCGATTCTTCTAGGAAAACAAGAAATTTAAAGTTTAACCAGCAAGAGGGTTTACATATTTACATTATGTCAGCCATAGTATTGTCGGTATGATATTTTTGATTCACAATAAAGATCATGCAAATATACTCACAAAAAGATTGTATTCCCCAAGCTGGGTTTTGCAAAATATGTCTACTTAGCGAATTTAAAAAGTTCTGTTTGTAGTAATAAACAAATACCCATTATTATTTTCAGTAATGTAAATAATGGGTGGTTAAATTTTAAGGACTAATGTTGATTTAGAATAGAACACAATTTATTTAGGAAATTTTTGTCATTTCTTTTTATTATGATAATATTGGTATGGTTCAATTGTGTAGAGAACAAAATATCGGCCAAATGGCCGCCGATGTAAACCTTCTCATTCAAATAACCAACGGTGTCAAATCATATGATATTGGCGGCCAATTGACATCGCCACCACGTGAGATAACACGGCCATTGAATAATCATAAACCGCACCAAACAGTGGGTGCATTGGTTTTTCGACAATCACACTTGGATTATCTTTCACCCAAATGCGGAAATTCTGCTTATTGACGAATCCACTGAGGTGAAAATGTGCCTGAATCACTGAAGATGATTTTCTTCGAAAATTGATCATCCACTGTTGCCATTTCGTGACCTGAATAACTTTAACGCGTTGCTTGATTGTGTATCTTTCCATGGTTCAAATTGAGTTAGTCTGAAATTGAGAAATGTCAAATGAAATTCAGAAAATACACTTGACGTTTAGATGAGGTTTACATTCAACATCGGTCCTTACAATTTAACCACCCTTTGAAATATATCTAAAATTTGCAATTTATTTAATAAATCTAAATTAATGCTCATAATAATCAATAAAATATTTTTTTAATATTTCCCGTATTCCCGGGAAATTAAAAATTTTTTTCCCGGGAATTCCCGGAAAAATTTGGACGGTAATTTGGATTCGGTAAAGAAAGGTTACACCAATCCATTTTGTTGATATTTTAAAGTAGTGTGCTTAGGTCTATTTTTAAGCGACCGTGTGAGTTTTAAAGTGGTGAAATGATGGCTTCTATTTTTTACGAATTTTTTTCGATTTATTATTTACAAAATCAACAAGAAATACTGTGAAAAATTATAATTTTTCATTATTTTATAAACATAAGGTATAAAAAATTAAAAGTCCAACAAAAAATAGGTTATGGAAAATATTATTATAAATTTCCATTTTTTGTAGTGTGAGATTGCACCATCAGAGAAAAATGGAAAAAAAACATATTTTTCCATAACCTATTTTTTCTTGAATTTGTCATTGTTTTGACATGGAATGACTTATATATATATAATATAATTGTCCCAAAAAAATTAAAATGGATTCTTAATGTTTAATCAGGATCGGACAATAATTGCGACCTGTACATTGATTACAAGAATAGATGCACGGACGGACAGACAGACGGACATTGCTAAATCGACTTAGCAATCGATTCTAAGCCGACCTGTATAATAAACTATGGGTATATCTCGTTTCCTTGTGGGACTTAGTATTAAAGCTGATATCATAAGTGTGTGTGTTTTGTAATAAATACCAATTAAAGCTGTGATATCGTGTCTCTTAAAGAGTCCTTCAAGTAGAACTCATTTAATAAACAAACAGACAAACAAACCTTCACTCGCACAAATGCACAACGTCACTCATGACTGACACAAGGATATCAGTACATATAATTATTTGCATGAGTATGAGCGTGTGGTTGCAACAATGACACAGTATACCTTTATACTTAGGTATGAGTGTGGGAGTGTGTGTGCACTCACATTGGTTTAAGTTTTTGCAAATATTTGTTATTGTATCCAGCTATTAACTAAATTAATGCAACCATAAATGTGCGAATATTTCAAAGTCATACAGGCCGACAGACAATGTAATCATTTACATTTACATTCTCTGCAAGCGGCAAATTTAGGCGAATATGTGTTTATCTAGGGGTGTTCGTACAAAGGGTTATTGAAATAGAATTTTACTTAAAATTTAAAGTAATTTTAGCAACATTTATAGAAATAAGTAAAACAACGAATTTAGAAAAAATACATTTTCCCTACTTCACCCTCTAAAAGTTCCAAAAGAAATTACTTTTTGGTGGGCGTTTACCGTATAAAAGGAGTGTACGTTTCGAGTAAAAAAGTCAAAAATGATCTAATGTGGGTGTAATTTCAGTCATTGCCAGGGAAAATGTTTCCCTCTGGTCCGATTTTACCCGGACTTACGAATCGGACAGACTAGATCGTCTTAGTGTTTAAAAAATATGGGGATTTTTGTCACATCCTGACAAGAATGACTCAATAATTTCCAATTTGAAGTTGACATTTGTTGCATTAGCTCACAGGGACCTAATATGAGACTCTAAATTTTGCATCAATTTCAATATATATTTCTTACTTAATAATCCTTTATATACGAGTGCATATTTATACATGCTTGTATGCGTGCGTGCGGGTAGGTTTATGCACAAAATGCTAAATGCTGTGATTACTTATGCATACAACCCAACAATTATTTATGACCTTTTGTGGACGCTCATAAATCAAATCAGAAATTCACACATATACTTTGTGTCCCTGTGCCGAAGAGGGTCCCGCTGGGAGGACCATGCTAGGGGGCAGGTGGTGGTGTTGCAGTGGCAAATGACAGTTTTAGAGTTTCGTTGAATCAGATACTACATTCCATGAAATTAATGTTCATACATTATGGCCATTTATGCACATTGTGTGTACAAATTGTATGCGAACAAAGAAATATTTGTTCAAAACATATACTCGTATTTCATGAATTATACAAATACGGAGATATATGTTCACTGAACAGGGGAATTTGTCTGCAATAGTTGGCGAAAAAATTAAAAGAATTTAAAAACGCTGCGAAAAATGAAAATTTCAAATATTTAAAAAGTATAATTTCCTAGCAAAACATTCCATAATTTCTTTACTACATCATTTCTATGAGAAGTCGAAGCCTCTAATCTGTCGGTAATAGTCTGGAATGTTCTCCAAGGTGGGTGGTATATAAGCTTCGTCCAGGCCGAATTTAACGCTTTTATTTACAAAGGTATACCTCCAACATCTCTAGAAATTGCTGCGAATTATGATCTCAGTTCTGACCATAACCTAATTATAGTAAATTTTATTACAAATTATTGCAAACGGTCGTAAAATGCGAAATTGTTTTCATTTCGAAATGACATTTATTCTGTTCAATACTGAATTGAAAAATACAAAATTTAAACACCAATTCGGAAATAATAATAATGAAATGTTTTGAGCCCTGTTTTATACAATAATTACTTTTGATTTTCCAACGAATGACGATGTAACAAGAACAACGTATACCGACGAGACCGCCATATTGGCCGTAAACAAGTTACTTCAAATATAATACAAAAACAACACGACTTGGCTCAATCGTGGCTGAAGAAGTAGAACATTAAATTCAATCCTGAGTAATAAACAGATGTAGGTAAACCCCTTTCCTAAGGGTGAAACTTAGGAAAGGGGTTTACCTAAGGTCTCCATCTAGCGAATTACTAGATTATGGCGAGTAGATTTTAGACAATTTTTGATTTTCAAAAATGTGTAGTTAAAAAGTGTTGGAATTTTGATAAAATTTAGTTTAGCTCGGTTAATCGTCAACGATTGCTACTAAACCACTGGCTCTACGTAAAAATTTTTCGCTTTGGACCGATCTCTTCCAGGTGCAATCTCAACCAAACTATGACCATAAGAAGCATTTATGGAAAATATTTTGTTGAACGATGCTACTAAACCACTGGTTCTACGTGAAAGAGACATTTGTAACCCTCATAAGTCCCATACATTTTAGGTATTAGTAGTCTCGATCGGACTCGAACTAAACATTTTTGAAATTTTAATTTTATTTTTTAAAGTACAATTATCGTCAATAAGTAAACATTTAAAGTAATTATGAGGGCTACAAAAGTCTCTTAAAAAATTATTTTCCATAAATATTTCTTACTAGCTGAACCCCCGCCCGCTTCGCCAGGCAAAAAAAAAACAAACGGTAAAATTAAAATCTGCTTTCATATTGATTTTTCTCCTGATCGGTAATATAGGGTGTTTTTTTATTGGGGTATAGAACTTTAAGTTGGCATCACTTTTTTAACTGGCGGCCATTTTGTCAGCTGTCAAGTGATTAATATTTAGTTTGGTTTGCCATTTCATCATGAACAGGTTGACAAAAGAACAACGCTTGCAAATCGTGCAAATTTATTTCGAAAGTAATGGTTCAGTTCGCGAAGTTCACCGGCGCTACATGCCACACAGCGCACGTCACAATCGAATTATTGAAGGAAACATTCGATGAGCGCATAATTACGCGGAATGGACCTTGTCAATTGGCCACCAAGATCGTGTGATTTGACACCATTGGATTATTTTCTTTGGGGATATGTGAAGTCGCTCGTCTACGCCAACAAACCAGAAACGTTAGGGGACTTTTAAGCCAACATTCGTGGCGTTATTGCCAACATACGGCCACATATGCTGGCTATATTCGAGCCAGCCGCGGCGGCCACATGCCCGAAATCATATTTAAACATTAATGGCATAAAATTATCCTTCCAATAAAGCCAAATTGATGGACATTAAAACGATTTTCTTGTGTTTTATTTCAATTCGAAGTTCTATACCTCAATAAAAAACACCCTTTATATGTACCACTTATAATCAAGGTACTTGCCTGAGATACTAAAGAAATGGATATGTTCCCTGGAGAACGTTAGTTTACGGCGAATAATGGAAGAAATGTCAAAAATCAAATAGATTTTTTGTTAAGTGTGATTCTACTCCTTTCCATTACTTAAACAAAAAACTTCATTTGTAGGAAGAACACATAGAAAATCAATCAAATTGTTACTTATCAAACAACACAAAAACTAAAAAATTAATTTAATTTCAGTCGGGTCTTGAATATTTCTATTAAATTATTATGTAACCTTTATTTACTATTGTCCTAAGAAAATCCACAGTAAACGTGTAATTTCAAAATTCAAATCAAAAATGTCTCATCTTTCAAATCCCGCCCATTTGCTTATTGTCTAAGCAGGTTACAACTAAATTAACTCTCATAACAATATAGGAATCTCGGTGTCGAATATACTCAAAAAACAGGATTGAATTTCGTATGGGAAGGGTCACGGCCACTTTCCGCCCATCTCGGTGTCAAATATTTCATGAATTATACAAATACGGAGATATATGTTCACTGAACAGGGGAATTTGTCTGCAATAGTTGGCGAAAAAATTAAAAGAATTTAAAAACGCTGCAAAAAATGAAAATTTCAAATATTTAAAAAGTATAATTTCCTAGCAAAACATTCCATAATTTCTTTACTACATCATTTCTATGAGAAGTCGAAGCCTCTAATCTGTCGGTAATAGTCTGGAATGTTCTCCAAGGTGGGTGGTATATAAGCTTCGTCCAGGCCGAATTTAACGCTTTTATTTACAAAGGTATACCTCCAACATCTCTAGAAATTGCTGCGAATTATGATCTCAGTTCTGACCATAACCTAATTATAGTAAATTTTATTACAAATTATTGCAAACGGTCGTAAAATGCGAAATTGTTTTCATTTCGAAATGACATTTATTCTGTTCAATACTGAATTGAAAAATACAAAATTTAAACACCAATTCGGAAATAATAATAATGAAATGTTTTGAGCCCTGTTTTATACAATAATTACTTTTGATTTTCCAACGAATGACGATGTAACAAGAACAACGTATACCGACGAGACCGCCATATTGGCCGTAAACAAGTTACTTCAAATATAATACAAAAACAACACGACTTGGCTCAATCGTGGCTGAAGAAGTAGAACATTAAATTCAATCCTGAGTAATAAACAGATGTAGGTAAACCCCTTTCCTAAGGGTGAAACTTAGGAAAGGGGTTTACCTAAGGTCTCCATCTAGCGAATTACTAGATTATGGCGAGTAGATTTTAGACAATTTTTGATTTTCAAAAATGTGTAGTTAAAAAGTGTTGGAATTTTGATAAAATTTAGTTTAGCTCGGTTAATCGTCAACGATTGCTACTAAACCACTGGCTCTACGTAAAAATTTTTCGCTTTGGACCGATCTCTTCCAGGTGCAATCTCAACCAAACTATGACCATAAGAAGCATTTATGGAAAATATTTTGTTGAACGATGCTACTAAACCACTGGTTCTACGTGAAAGAGACATTTGTAACCCTCATAAGTCCCATACATTTTAGGTATTAGTAGTCTCGATCGGACTCGAACTAAACATTTTTGAAATTTTAATTTTATTTTTTAAAGTACAATTATCGTCAATAAGTAAACATTTAAAGTAATTATGAGGGCTACAAAAGTCTCTTAAAAAATTATTTTCCATAAATATGTCTTACTAGCTGAACCCCCGCCCGCTTCGCCAGGCAAAAAAAAAACAAACGGTAAAATTAAAATCTGCTTTCATATTGATTTTTCTCCTGATCGGTAATATAGGGTGTTTTTTTATTGGGGTATAGAACTTTAAGTTGGCATCACTTTTTTAACTGGCGGCCATTTTGTCAGCTGTCAAGTGATTAATATTTAGTTTGGTTTGCCATTTCATCATGAACAGGTTGACAAAAGAACTACGCTTGCAAATCGTGCAAATTTATTTCGAAAGTAATGGTTCAGTTCGCGAAGTTCACCGGCGCTACATGCCACACAGCGCACGTCACAATCGAATTATTGAAGGAAACATTCGATGAGCGCATAATTTCGCGGAATGGACCTGTCAATTGGCCACCAAGATCGTGTGATTTGACACCATTGGATTATTTTCTTTGGGGATATGTGAAGTCGCTCGTCTACGCCAACAAACCAGAAACGTTAGGGGACTTGGAAGCCAACATTCGTGGTGTTATTGAAAATTGGACCTGTAGAATTGGCTATATTCGAGCCAGCCGCGGCGGCCACATGCCCGAAATCATATTTAAACATTAATGGCATAAAATTATCCTTCCAATAAAGCCAAATTGATGGACATTAAAACGATTTTCTTGTGTTTTATTTCAATTCGAAGTTCTATACCTCAATAAAAAACACCCTTTATATGTACCACTTATAATCAAGGTACTTGCCTGAGATACTAAAGAAATGGATATGTTCCCTGGAGAACGTTAGTTTACGGCGAATAATGGAAGAAATGTCAAAAATCAAATAGATTTTTTTGTTAAGTGTGATTCTCCTCCTTTCCATTACTTAAACAAAAAACTTCATTTGTAGGAAGAACACATAGAAAATCAATCAAATTGTTACTTATCAAACAATACAAAAACTAAAAAATTAATTTAATTTCAGTCGGGTCTTGAATATTTCTATTAACTTATTATGTAACCTTTATTTACTATTGTCCTAAGAAAATCCACAGTAAACGTGTAATTTCAAAATTCAAATCAAAAATGTCTCATCTTTCAAATCCCGCCCATTTGCTTATTGTCTAAGCAGGTTACAACTAAATTAACTCTCATAACAATATAGGAATCTCGGTGTCGAATATACTCAAAAAACAGGATTGAATTTCGTATGGGAAGGGTCACGGCCACTTTCCGCCCATCTCGGTGTCAAATATACTCTAAAACCGGTTTTAATTTCATATGGAAAGGTCACGCCCGCTTTCCGTCCATCTTTGCACAACTGTTTACACTTGATCAACTCATACAAAATTTCAGCCTTCTAGGTGTCATAGAACTGACCATATTCTATAATATGGTTTAACTTCGCCACGCCCATTTTTACAATACCGCCCATTTCTTTGGCACAGTTACTCACATTGATGCTAGATGCACTTACACAAAATTTCAATATTGTAGCTGTCATAGAACAGAATATATTCCATAATAGGTATTAACTTCGTATGGGAGGTGTCACGCCCACTTTTCCATTGCCGCCCATTTTTGACACATCTACGGACATTGATGCTGAATGTACTTACAGAAAATTACAGCACTCTAGGTGTCATAGAACTGACAACATTCAATAATAGGTTTTAACTTCGTATCGGAAGTGCCACGCCCACTTCTCTAATACCGCCCCTTTTTGACACAACTGTGCAGACTAATAATTAGTGAACATGTACAAAAATTCAAGATTCTAGCTGCTACAGTATTCCGAATATGCTAATTTATAAAAAACGAATAAATCCCCAATTTGTGTGGGAGGTGCACGCCCACTGACAAAATCAAAAATTTATATAGCCTATTTTCACCACCGGTTCAGCATGAACATACTGTGAAAATTTTAAGAAGATCGTAAAATAAAAGGGTTTTTCAAAATTCGTTTTTTCAAGGAATACAATAGAAACAGAGGGATACAAATGGTACCCACTAAACGGCTACACCTAGAATAATGAAATTCAGTGTGTTCACCCTTCTAATTACGTAGATACTTGTAAACTAAAGAGATTTCAAAATTCGTAATTTCCTCCTCCATTCCTCCGTCGTGTCTATGCACGAAAATAAAAATTCATATTTTACACTTTTACGGCAAAAGAGGGAAAAAGTGATGAAACTGGCGGCGAGCAAATGGCTAGAATGAATTTAGGTTATATCGCATTGTGCACGTAAGAGATAGTGGATTATAAAAATTTGTACGTTTGGAATTAAAATAGAATAGAAATACAATCAACCAAACGGATGTAGCCGAAAATGCACCCAGCTTCTCCAAATAGAAATACAACGAACCAAACGACTGTAGCTAAAAATTTGTAAATAAATTTGCATTCTATTAAATATAGATGCAAAATGGTCTTGAGCCTGGACAATATCCCAGTTCAAATCAAATATTGATTACAGACCAAAAAATACAAACGAAAAAACTAAAACAAATGAGCGTTGGCACGGCAGAAGTATTGCTGGGTAACTATACCTGCATATACACATACTTACATATGCAACTCAATGAGATCCTTGTAAGATGGCATGTGTGAGTTGTGCTTCTCGTTCGTTTGTGAGAATCATTTCCTTATAGAGGCCGGCTTTGGTGTTGAAAAGTCGCTGCGAAGCCACTTGAAAAGACTTTTGACATGGTCGAAATCATGATCGTGATAGTCTGCAGCCAAGTAATAAATGTCACATGCCATTTGTAAATAAATTTGCAAAATGGCCCCGAGCCAGGACAATATCCCAGTTCAAATCAAATTTTGTATTTGTTTATAAAATTATTATTTTTTTACTATTTTTATTTGTTTTGGTTACTGCACTTCTACAAAATCGACAGCCTCTGTGGAATGCAATCCATGATGGAATGTAAGTAAGGTTCGGCCCGGCCAAACTTAACACGCTTTTACTTGTTTTATATTTTTTAGGTATGGTCATATCATAATATTACTCCGGAGCTTATTAAAACTAATGATAAATCTAATCTTTAAAAACAGTGTTAATAATGTTTTTTAATTAGAAAGGTATCTACCCTTACCATTTGGCTATACAGTGGTAGACAAAATTCAACATACGACCCCAAATTAAGCTCACGGGTGTGCCCAGAAATATATCAATGCTGTATTGTTTGAAATACCTTTTTATTAAAGATGCTAAATTGCAGAATTTCAGATTTAATATAAAGTAGTAATAATTAAAAACTGACGTGCCGAACCATAGATTGCATTCCACAGAAGCTGTCGATTTTCGTAGAAGTGCAGTTATATTACAGGAAAATGTATTTTTTAAATATAGCCAAACCAAAACAAATACAAATATTGAAAAAATAATATTATAAATAAATATAATATTTTTTTTATTATTTCAAACCACGCATATAAGGCAATGCTACTAATACGTCTATATATTGAAACAATACTTCAACTCTATTCAAAAAATAAACATTGTTATATTTTCAAAAAGCTTAAATACAACAAATATTTGTAGATAGTGGGTGTTACAGCTGGTTGTATTTCCATTTTTTCTATTTTAATTTAAAAAGTGCAAGTTTTAAAAATCCATTATCTCACGTACATAGTGCATCCAATTTTTGCCGTAAAAGTAAAAATTACGAATTTGGAAAAAAAAACTTTTATTTTTTGTGTCTACGCAGTCGGAGGAATGTCTAGTCCGACTTTAGCTGCGGTCATTTGGTTTGTACTATTTTTATACCCTTTTTCCATTCTGACCCCAAAAAGTACGAATTTCCACAAATCCGTTTATTTTACATGTCTACACAGTCAAAGGAATGTGTATACCGAATTTGATTATTCTAGGGGCAGCCGTTTGGTTGGTACCATTTTTATCCCTCTATTCCCATTTTACCCCTTAAAAGTACGAATTTGGAAATAATACATTTATATTATGTATCTACTCTATTAGAGGAATGTACACACCGAATTACGTGTTTCTGCTGTTGTCGTTTAATATGTACCATTTTTATCACTTTTTGTCCCATTAGGGGGTGACTACGAATAAAAATCACTTTATGGTGCACGTTTTTGTTATAGGGGATACCCAATACCAAGTTAGTACAAGCAGACATATTGAAAAAAAAACTTGCTTGAATTCTCTAAAATATTAAGGGTTATTATGGGTATTTTTAGTCCTTGTGAGGGAAAAATTTTTCCCTGTGGGACGATTTCGCCCAGTTTCAATCCCAACCGAAAAAATTTATGAAAAATTTGGACGTGCTAGCTCCTTTCCTTTAGATTCCTTTCGATTCGTGCTTTCAACAGACGGACGGACATGGCTAGATCGTCATAGAATTTTATGACGATCAAGAATAAATATACTTTATAGGGTCTCAGCTCGATATTTCAAGGATTTACAAACGGAAGGGTATAAAAAGGCGATAAGTTCGTCCATGTGGAGGGCATATAAGACCTCCACCACGGAGTGCAATCCACAGTAATACCGGCAGATCAGAGAATGTCGATATTACATATTAGGAAAATTGTGAGGCTTCATTATATTAATAGTTATCCCCTATATATAAATATAAAACTTCAATTAAAATTCGTACCTTATTTTCTATGTTTACGCAGTCAGACGAGTGCAAATACTGAATATCACAATTCTAGCTTTAGCCAGTGCCAAATTTAATCTAGAATCTGAAGGTACGAATATCGAAAGAAATCTTTATTATTATAACTGCAGCCCCATTTTTATTCCCATTCACCTCATTATCCGCTTAAAAATACAAATTACAAAAAATCTTTTTTGTTTCGCATCTTCACAGTCAGATGAATGTATACACCACATTTCATGATTTCAACTTCAGCGGTTTGGTTGGTACCATTTGTATCCCTCTTTTCCAATTGTATCCCTTAAAAGTGCGCATTTCGAAAAATCCTTCTATTTTCCGTGGCTATGCAATTAGATGGATGTATACACCAAATTTCACGAATCTAGCCATTGTCGTGTCATTGCTATAATTTTTATCCCCTTTCGTCCCAAAAGTACGAATTTTGAAAAGTCCCCCTATATTATGTGTCTACGCAATTATAGGGATATACACACCGAATTTCATGATTCTAGTTGTTGTCGAATCATTGGTACCATTTTTATCCCTTTTTTCCAATTTCGCTCGCTAAAACTTTTACTTACTTTTTTGTATGCAACAAATTTCAAATGCAGAAATTAAAAAAATTACTTAAATAATCTAAATATTAGGGGTCCTTGTTAGGGAAATATTTTTCCCTCTGGGCCGATTTCAATCTTTCAATTTCAATAGATATGCGACCATAAGACACATTTGGAAAAAATTTGAACCTCCTAGCTAATTTCGTTCGGCGGCTAGATCGTCTAAGAATTTTACCACAATCCAGAATATATGAGCCAGTTAAAAAGGTAGTTGTATAAGTCACACATCATTTTTTTTTTCTTAGAATATCCTACTACTATATCGAACTTTTATAAAAAATGACAACGTTGGTACCTCTAATGGAACCAGTACTTTCAGATGCTGTACTGATTTAGACCACTTTCATTCTTCTCAAAATTGAAAAAATTTAACACACAAAATTTTTATTTTTTTTCGCAAAAGCAATATTTCCTACCAAAAATTAAAGAAACCAAAAATATTTTATTTGTTTTTTTTTTAATATATAGAAATATTAACAGGTCGTTATATTGAAATTATTTTTTACTTTTCAAATTATTATGAATCACCTAAAATGGGCATTATAAATAAAAAAATAAATCAATATTATTGGATATAGTGTGACTTAGACCACTTTCAAACTAACACTAAAGACAATTTTGGTATGCATAGAATGAGAAATGTCATTGTAAGGGTACATTTTTATAAATTTCAAAAAAAAAAGTTTTTAAATTAGCGATCTGATGAAACTAAAGAGAAAAATTGGGATATCTCAATTTATTGAATTTTTGACTTAGACCACTATCTTTCTAATATGATGAATATTTCAAGGTGTTAGTTGGATGGTTACAAAGTAAACAAAAATTCGAAAGTGAATGTTGTTAATGATTCGCTGTCAATTTGTATAATTTATAATTTATCTTCTTAATGGACTTTGCCGTTTTCATTTGGTTGGCTTGCAAAATATCATCGCTGTCATTATCAGATATTCTACTCTTCCAAATGTAGCTATATCAATCTAAACAATAATTTTAAAGTGATAGAGGAAGGGTCTTCGCTTAAAAAGCACTTAAGTCAAATTTCGTACAAATGACCCGGATTATAGTCGGGCACAAACTTCCCTTTTTGAAAGCGAATACTTGAAAAACATTTGCCATCACAGCTCTTCACACCTGTGTGTTGTGACACCACCGGTAACTGACAACTGGTAACTTCTCATGACTTTATTACTTGGATAACTTTTCAAAGAATTTGCATAAATTCAAAACCACTTAAATGTCACGACAAACCGTGAGTTGATCCACTACAACCAGCATAAGTATAAAAAGAAAAGTTTCACACACACATACATGCACACATACCAAGTAGGTGTGGTGCTGGTATGATGTTGGTGTCTATAGACAGCAAATTTAAAATGTTATCCCATGGCATAATAATACGTTTATGGCATAATCCTTTAACACACAATCCTTTGAACGCACAATTAATTATTAGATGTACCTAGAGGCTTCGACTAAAACAACAAGAACAACAACAACGGCAGTAGCAGCGGCAGCCTCAACAACAAAAGAGCTTAACTAAATATACTCAGGCAATTTATAATTAAAATCTTAATGAATCTATACAGACAAACATACATGCATACAGATGAACATACAGTGTCATGCGAATTAATTGGGAATGCTGCCAAGAGTTTTATTTTGAAAAGTCAGTGCAAAGAGTTGTCAGTGGAGTGCTTGATGGACAGACTAGCTGATAGCCTTCAAAGCTATCAGTCGAAGACGCTATATTTTTTATTGACATGATCACAAAAGCAATAGCAGATGTGGTGCTTGGAATTAAAATTTAATTTTCAATAGAATTAAAAAAGGCAACACACAAAATATTAAAAAAAAAATAGAAAAAAAATGAACTTAAACAAAAGCATAGCCAATTTACCGACACGGCACTGTATAAATCTTGAAATATATACATATGTATGTGTTTGTCTGTATCACTATAGCGATTGCTTGTAGCAGCAGTGCGCCACGGACACGGCAGGATGTCGTAGCAGCAGATGAAACGATTGAAGCCTTGGAAACCAAATATGACATTAGAAGTAAATTATGGGCTTTCTCCAGTCAATGCGGTTGGTTGTTGGGAGGACAACAGCGCCAAGGATAAATATTTAAATAGACACCATTGAGTTAAATTTAACGCGAAGCCTTATACAGGAATGCAATGCTGTTCTGTTCTTTTTTATCGTAAATAATACTTACGGCGAATAACAAAGATTAGCCCCGTGCGCTTTTTCCAAATCACTTATTTGCTTAATGGCAATTGCAATGGAATGAGTTTTTAAACATATAATACATTTCAAAGAACTTTGTTACTTGGAAACAAGTAAAAAGGGTGTTAGGCCGTGCAGGATCTTTTATATCCTTCATCAGAGAGTGCAGTCTACATTCGGTAGAAGTGCAGCAAAATAGTAGGAAAATATGATATCACACTGAAAGAAAAACGTACGTAACCGGAACGAAATTGTACGTTGCTGCAACGAATTCGTTCATTGAAAGTCAACCAACGTCGGCGTTCGTTGCTGCAACGAACAAAGTTTCGTTGATGCAACGAATCTTGATTTAATGGAAATTATAGTTCTACAACGAATATGTTCGTTTCGTTGCTGCAACAATGTTTTTTCGTTGCTGCAGCAATGCTGATTCGTTGCTGCAACAATATTGTCTCGTTGCTGCAACAATGCTATTTCATTGGCGCAACAACTCTGATTCGTTTCTGCAACAACACGGTTTCCTTGCTGAAACAATGTGGTTTCGATAATATTCGTGGCAATAAATTAAACATTTTCGTTGAAGCAACAAAACTTTATCGTTGCAGCAATTAACGCCGACGTTAGTTAGTTTTCAAAAACAAAATTCTTCCTGGCCTCGAACGTTTTCCGTTCGGTATAGATAATTTAGCTCCACGATGACCACCGGCAGTGGACTTCGAAGTGATTATTGGCAACAGCAGCTCAACTACTTAAGGCAGAACTCAAACAACGTGAATGAGAATTACTATCGAATACACCCCAAAAACACACACACTAGAAAAACACATAATTTGTGTGTCTCCGATTGTTGCTCCAACGAATAAATCGTTGCTACAACGATATCAGTTTCGTTGCTGCAATGAATGAGTTATTGAGGAAAAGTGTTCCATCCAAACTCCATTAATTTTAATAATTTTTGACAAAATAATATGGATTTGTATAAAAACAATGATTATAATTAGAAAGTTATATATTTTGTGTATTTATTAATGTTTTCCCACGTAAGAAATGAAAGAGAGTATTTTCGTTTCATCAACGAATATTGAATTGTTGCAGGAACGAAACTACGAAAAGTAAGAAAAATCGGTTTCATACCAAAAACGTACACATCGTTGCAGAAACGTGTCGTGCATTGTTGTGGAAACGAAATATTCCGTTAATGCAACGAAATGGCAATAACGAATCTGATTCGTTGATGCAACGAACGATTTTTTTTTTTGTGGACTGGGTGCGCTATTTAAAATCGAACAAAATTGGGAAATATTAAAAACGTACTTCCAAAATAGTGTAAGAAATTTACGTGGACAAATTTCGAGAAGAGGCCGGCCTTCATGAAGCTCATTTTCATCTCGGCGGCTATGTCAATAACAAAATTGCCACATATGGGACAAGAATCCACATGTGACTATTGATAAGCAAATGCATCCACAACGAGTCACTGTTTGGTGTGGATTTGGGCCATTTTTCTTCGATAAAAAAGCAAGGACCCACCGTTATCGTCAACGTGGAGCCTTGCAGTGCCATGCTCAACGAATTTTTGTTTCCAAAAATTCTAGAGAATGACATGGACGACATTTGGTTTCAACAAGATGGGACCACATGTCACACAGCCAACGCAACAATCGATACTTTTCGCACTGTTTTTTGAAAATGGAATAAGCAGCCGAAATTGTGATGTCATTTGGCTGCCTTGGAGCTGTGATTTGAGCCCTTTGAATTATTTTCTATTCTTTCTATATTTTAGATACCGCCGAGCCAGTCTTGGTAGTCATATGAATGATTGTGTTCCATTATTAGATAACAAAGTTCAACATTTCCAATAAAACCAGAAATTTGAAAAAAAATCAGTACTTTTTTATAACCGACTATATCTCTCTACACCATTCAAGGGTTTTAATACCAATCCTAGAATTGTTAGTGAATCTTTAATGCCGGAAATATTCGAAATAGAGGTGCGATTTTATGGACTCTATATCAGAACATGGTTCTTTATGCACCAAAGTACTTCTCGTTGCTCTTTGGCAAAAGCTGAAGCACGGTGTCAAATTGACAAGTATATTTTTAACTTAAGTGCCAAGAAGTCGAATCAAGAGGGATATTTGTTGTGGGTTATATCAAAGTATAAACCATACACCTTCTAAAATATAAAACATATTGTTTTATGTCGTTTTTAGAGAAGACTAGTTAAATCGGGAGCGACATTTATATTGGGTCTATTTCAAACATTACCTAATTTTTGCTACTGTGAAATATAAATTGTTGTGCCAGATTTAAACAAGATTTGTGGATTCTAGAGCAGTCAAAATTAAAATCGGAAGGGGAGATATACCAATACCAATATATGGGAGATATACCAAAATATGGATAGATTGTCTTCATATTCATTAGCGTTCGTCTATCTCAATTATGTCTTAGTGTTACATTATTTCTTAGTGAAACTAACTTATAATACACCGTATTTCATAAAAATTACAGAGATTTTTCACCAGAAGTTTCGTCAAACGAATGAATATCAATCAAAATGAATCACAAAAAAAGTAATAAATCAAATTAATGGGATCTTAGAGGCATCTCATTAAGTTGCATATGTGAGTGGGCGTATAACCTGGTATTAGGGTTTGGGGTTTCCCGGAGTTTTTTCATTTCCCGGGAAAACGGGAATGAAAAATTTCATTCCCGGGAATCCCGGGAATTCCCGGGAAAAGGTAATTTATTTATAAAGGGTGATTTTTTAAGAGCGTGATAACTTTTTTTTAAAAAAAACGCATAAAATTTGCAAAATCTCATCGGTTCTTTATTTGAAACGTTAGATTGGTCCATGACATTTACTTTTTGAAGATAATTTCATTTAAATGTTGACCGCGGCTGCGTCTTAGGTGGTCCATTCGGAAAGTCCAATTTTGGGCAACTTTTTCGAGCATTTCGGCCGGAATAGCCCGAATTTCTTCGGAAATGTTGTCTTCCAAAGCTGGAATAGTTGCTGGCTTATTTCTGTAGACTTTAGACTTGACGTAGCCCCACAAAAAATAGTCTAAAGGCGTCAAATCGCATGATCTTGGTGGCCAACTTACCGGTCCATTTCTTGAGATGAATTGTTCTCCGAAGTTTTCCCTCAAAATGGCCATAGAATCGCGAGCTGTGTGGCATGTAGCGCCATCTTGTTGAAACCACATGTCAACCAAGTTCAGTTCTTCCATTTTGGGCAAAAAAAACTTGGATATCATCTCACGGTAGCGCTCACCATTCACAGTTACGTTACGATTCGCATCATCTTTGAAGAAGTACGGTCCAATGATGCCACCAGCCCATAAACCGCACCAAACTGTGACTTTTTCTGGATGCATTGGTAGCTCTTGCAATGCTTCTGGCTGATATTCACTCCAAAATCGACAATTCTGCCTATTTACGTACCCATTGAGCCAAAAATGAGCTTCGTCGCTGAACACAATTTCTTTCTTTCTGAACTTTCTTAACAGAGCACGCATTTTGATAATAAAATTCAATGATTTGCAAGCGTTGCTCGTTAGTAAGTCTATTCATGATGAAATGTCAAAGCATACTGAGCATCTTTCTCTTTGACACCATGTCTGAAATCCCACGTGATCTGTCAAATACTAATGCATGAAAATCCTAACCTCAAAAAAATCACTCTTTAGGTATGTTCAATATGGTTTAATAACTTGTGTGTTTTTTCAACACTTTCATATTACAAATTAAAAACGAATGTTATTGTCAAAATATTTTACAAATTATTTTTCATTTTACAAATATTTTACTCTACACCTTTTCAAGGTTATATTCGGAACATACAAATTTATATTGAGAAATGTAAATTCATATTAGGAACAATTAAATTCGTAATGGGTAATGTAAATTTATAATAGGAACATGTTAATTCACAATGAGATATATAAATTCAAATTCATGAGAATTGTTAATTTATATTGAGAACAATTAATTCATAATAGGAACATACCATAACATACATTTCATAATGAAATATACAAGTTTGTAATCAGAAAATCCAAATTCATAATCAGAAAATACGTTTTCATATTCAGAAAATATGAATTCATAATGAGAAAATATAAAATCATATTGAGAAAATGTAAATTTATAATGAGAACATTGATAAAATATGAAAATATCTACGAAAATATTCATAGAAAAACGTACATACATAGCTACGATTACAAATTTTACAGTTCCTGTTTATGAATTTATATTTTCTGAATATATATGAATAAGAATTTATATTTTCTCATTATCAATTTGGATTTTCTCATTTTGTATTTATATATCTCATTATCTTTTTTTATTTATTTATTATGAATTACAATATAAAGTAAATTTATATTCTAATTTTGGGTCCAGGAATTGAGCCGGGTGACTAAGACCATTGTAGCTAGTTATTGCAGCGACGGACCAGAGCCTCTGGTGGGAATCGAACCCACGACCCCCACGCTGATAGCCGAGCACGTTACCAACTCGACTACCGGGGCGCTACAATCTCATTATCAATTTGTATGTTCTTATTATGATTTTATGAATTTATATTTCACATTACGAATTTACAGTGCTGATTGTGAATTATCATGCTCCTATTATGAATTTACATTTCTCATCATGAACTTACATATTCTGATTATAAATTACATTTTCTCATTATAAACTTGAAAAGATGTAGACTAATCGTCAGAATTGGACATTTATATCGCAGGTAGAAGTGACTGACACCTACACTAGATTCAAAATTGAAAACGATTAAGGAAACAAATAACTCATATGACGGAGAATGTTATGACACATTTAATTTAGAATATTCATTCTGTCTGGAGACAAAAATATTTTATAGAAACAGGGGGAATATTCTAAACTGCAATAGAAACATAAAAAATTAATATTAATTTAATAAATTCATAAAAAATAAAAATATTGAAATAGTCCAGTCATTAATTCTTACAAAGGGGAATTTAAACACACCGTAGCATATATTTCCTATTAGATTTCTCTTGAAAATTTCCAGGCGAACAATTTTTATTGTTTCTTATTTTTAGACCATTTCTTTCTGGCTACACATGTAAAGTAAATTGGTCTTGAAGAATATATTCACCTCGATTCTTCTAGAAAAACAAGAAAATTTACATTATGTAAGCCATGATATTTTTATTTCACAATAAAGATCCTGCAAATAGCTTCACAAAAAGTTTTTATTCCCCTAGCTGGGTTTCGCATAAAATGGCTATTTAGCGAATTTATAAAGTTTTGTTTGTCGTAATATAATATAAACAAATACTCAACAATATCAAATTGTCAGTAATGTAAATACATATATGAATTTGAAATACATCTAAAAATTCCAATTTATATAGTAACATTAAATTATTGATCCACATAATAAATAAATTATTTTTTTAATATTTCCCGTATTCCCGGGAAATTGAAAAAATTTTCCCGGGAATTCCCGTCCAAATTTTTTCGATTCGGGAATTCCCGGACCCCAAACTCTACCTGGTATATATATACATTTTTTTTGCCGAGCCGTCCAATTTGCTTAATTGTGTTATTTTACTTCATCTCGGTCTGTAATCGATCAATCATCATGTCATCATCAAGACAAATTTGCATTCAATATATTGGCGCCGAATTGTTTTAATGCTGATTTTCTGGTTTATACTATTCGTAGAATATGGATGATTCGCCTTCACTACAGAGCAATTATTGTAACCACCACTTTTTGTTATACCACAAATAGCAAACAGAACATAACACAACATTAACTCAATTATGGTTAAAAGTTTTTAGAGAGATTTGTTATTTTCTTTTTTTGTTGCCAACATATCATAGCATAACTCTCCATTTTTTTCAACTTTTCAAAATTTCCAATCGGCTTCAGTAAAATCGAATAGTTAATGGAAATCCTTTTTAGTTTTTTTCTGACATCTACACAGGCAGAGGAATTTGAAATCTATATAATTTTCGAATTTCATAAAAAAAATGTGTAAAATTTCAAATGAAGGAAGTTAGAGATTCACAAGTTTTTGCCAAAATTCTATTGAATTTTTATTTTGAACTTTTGCTCAAATTCTCTCTTAATTTGTATACCCTCCACCACAGGTATTCTAACTTTGTCATTCCGAATGTAACACCTTGAGTTATGGACCTGAGACCCTAAAAAGTATATATATTATTAATCGTTATAAAATTCCAAGACGATCTAGACATGTCCGTCCGTCTGTTAAAAACACGCTGCAATCTAAACGAGAGGTGCTAGATGGTCCAAAATTGCCATAAATGCGTCTTATAGTCGCAGATCGGTTGGGATTGAAACTGGGCGAAAGAGGTCCCTCACAAGGACGAAAAATGTCCCTAATATTTAGAGTATTCAGAATGTTTTTTCAATATGTCTGCCTATATTCATTTGATTCCCTTTATAGCAGAAATGTGCACCATAAAGGGATTTTTATTCGTACGGTGTGAAATGGGGACAAAAAGGGATAACACTGGTACCTATGAAACAGCTCGAAACACGAAATTCGGTGTGTACATTCCTCTAATTGGGTAGATAAATAATATAAAAGTATTATTTCTAAATTCGTACTTTTAAGGGGAAAATTGGGATAAAAATGGTACCAATAACTTAAAATAATGAAATTCGGTGCATACATTTATCAGATTGCCCAGACACGTAAAATAAAGGAATTTTGGAAATTCGTACTTTTTGTGGTTAAAATGGAAAAAGGGGATAAAAATTGTACCAACCAAATGACAGCAGCTACAATCATTAAATTCGATGTATACCTTCCTCCGATAAAAAGATTTTTCCAAATTCGTACTTTTAAGGGATTTAATTGGAACAGAGGGATAAAAATGGTATCAAGTAATCAAGTTTTTTTGAAAAACTTTCCTATAGCTTTTAAGAAATCACCCTTTATTTATAATCTATATATATATTCATAATTTCATATATATTTTTTAAATATTCGTAGTTTTTCAACATTTTAAAAAATATATTTTAATGCAAATTGTGTTTTAGTGTACATTAGGAGGATGTGTAACGAAAATAAATTGCAGCGGTCACCAGCCAGAAATAAAGATTGGATTGTTTAATGATGATCTGCAAAATATTTCGTCACTGGATCAAGCCATCTGAGAACTAAACGCTCCTGAAAACACCTCTAAAAATCATGATCCAATTTTTTTCTGAATTAATAGACCCTTGGAAGAACTTTAAGTACAAATTTTTATACTTGTCATAGAATAACTCATTGGTTGTATTTTTGGACATTTATATTGACTTTTTGTGGTTTTAATGATGATGATGAAAAATAAATAGAAGCGGTCAGTACCTTTCGAATGATGCCTAAATGATAAATATCGGACGAAAAATAACGTCGCTGACTCCATGTTTGTAAAATAATTTAATACAGCAGATGGATTTTCAGAGACAACATTTTCAAATTCTTTTTACAAAAATGAGCACTGCGGCGTCATTTTTCTTCCGATTTACATCATTATATTTTATTTATTTTCTATAAAGTGTTAATAGTGCTTGATCTAGGGTCTAAATATTTTGCAAACCATCCTTAAACAATTCAAACTTTATTTTCTTGAGGTGACTGGAAATTGTTTTTTCATTTGTATTGATCGCGACCAAGCCTAATATATATATATATATTTTAATATTTGCAGTTTTTCAACATTTATAAGATAGATTTTAATGCAAAATGTGTACATATTTTAAATCTAAGTAATGCTAGTACAGTAAAATCTTCTATTCCATCAAATAAGGCTCATATATGGAGGTAACATCATTGGCTATCACGTAGCAGTTGAGCCAAAAAGCACCCCATCCTACTCTTCATCCATCGTTAATTTGCTGTGGATTTTTTTGTTTATTCGCAACTGGAATCTAAATTAAAATATACTCGGCTGAGTGTAATATGAAATTATTAGTTTCAATTCGTAATATTTTCCCCGGACAACTTGTAGAGATACGATGACGTTTATTATCCGTTCATAAAAAATGAATTCATTCATAAATGGATGTGTGTGCGTAAGCGTTTTTTCTCGTTGCCTCTCATTCTCATTAAAATGTTATTGAAATATATATATATGTATGGAGACGCAGGAGTATGTATGGGTGTGTGCTACGGACCTACACGCAGAAAAGTCCTTCAGACATTTTTGTTTGCATTTAGGAACTACAACTCAAATTACTATACATATATGGAAATATATTTTGTCTGCATATTATACAAATTATATTTATATTTGGCGAACGTACACATATTTTTCTTTGCATGCAAACATTAGAAGAGAAAATATTTTTCTGTGTGCATGAGTAAATGTATGTACATATATTTAGGCCGCATAAAAGTACGCCATTAAATATACTTTATGGCAAACAATTTCATAGCAGTTAACATACAGACGAGAACCGAGTGCTGAGGTCGTTATTATGGCAACATTACTTTGGATTTACATTCATGAGCTTATTACCATAGTGGCGGCATATTTGTGGTAATTACGATGTTTTGGCAGTCCCAGTGTAGGTGGACTTATATTGGTCCGCCATTCGGTCGGAAAACCATTTCGAAGTGAACAAGTCACGTAGAAGCGACTGACTGACTACCAACTACTTGCAATGCAAATGATCAAGTGATTGTTTGAGATGACTTAAAACACATAAAAGCAGACCATTTAATGTCACTGATAGGATTGTGTTATTGTATTACTTTCTGTTTAGGACGTCAAGTTAACATAAATTGTAACTTGATATCATATGAATGCAGAGACTTTAGAAACTGGGAAAACGATACTGATTATATAGGGTGGGCCATGTAACATTTTAAATTTGATCTACCTATTACCTCTGACTTTGAACGATATAATAACATTAATTTTTATTTTCAGATTTATGTTTGACATTTGCAGAATGGGACGCTATACGCTCGAAGAAAATTGGAATATGTTAAAAACTTACTTCCAAAGTACTGAGTCTTTAAGGCAAACTGTAAGAAATTTACGCAGAAAATTTTCGTGTTTTCAGCTGAAGCTCATTTTTATCTCGGTGGCTATGTCAATAAGCAAAATTGCCGCATATGGGGTTCAGAGAGGCCACACATGACTGTTGTGAAGCCAATGCATCCACAAGGAGTCACTGTTTGGTGCGGATTTTCGACTGTCGGCATCATTGGACCATGTACTGAGAAATTGGGCTGATGGGATGAGGTATTGCCCAGGCAGTCGTGATAATCATATAAATGTTCCATTATTGAATGACAAAGTTAAACATTTCCAATAAAACCAGAAATTTGAAAAAATAATCAGTACTTTTTATCCTAATATCCTCTAATTTAAAATTTTAAAAAGTCCACCCTATAGTTCTAATACAGTTCTGTGCCAGTATGATAGCAATATCCTTGGAAAGAGATGAATGATGCAAGCTCATTTCCAAAATCAGTGCAGTGCAGTCATGGACCAGCCTGATTTTTAATTTTGCCCTAAAACGAGGCATTCTTCGCTTACAAGATGCAAATGACTCGTGTATTGTAGGCACACGAACATCCTCTTCGTTATCGTCTCTCCGTTTGCACCTTGCTCGAAATGGACACTGATTTTCCAATGCCAATGAAACGCATCATTATCTCAGCAGCTATGTTCACAACCAAAATTTCCGCAACTTCAAGAAGCCAATATATCCTCAGAGAGTGACAGTTTTTGTAGCCGGAGATTGAAGGTATGTGCTTCAACGATCTTCGGTTACAGCAGGATGGCGCCTCAGCCACAATCAAGCGCGCCAATTTCAATTACAAAATGCAACAAAAAATAGACCGCAGGTCTATGAATATCATTTTCTGATGTAATTTGGTTTTCTAGACTCAAAAACGATATTAGAAACAATATTTTTTACTAAAATTTTTTCGCCCAAGTTAAAGTTTGTACTCTCATTTTGGAAATATAATTATTAAGACTACAATGTTACGAAATTCCACATAAATTCAGTGTTTAGTAATAGTCTTCATAATATTGCGAAAATGTTTTATTTTTTATTTTTATAGATAAAATATACCCTTATAATACAACTAGGAACCTGTGGCAAAAGCGGGCTAGATCGGTTCAGATTTAGATATAGCCCCATAAAAATGTCGCTCCCGATTTGACTTTTCCGCTCGAAAAACCACATACCCGATTTTCTTTTAATTTGGCAATACATCTTACAATCTTACTAGAAACATCTGTGGCAAAAGCGGGCTAGATCGGTTCAGATTTATATATAGCCCCCATACAGATATCGCTCCCGATTTGACTTTTCCGCTCTAAAAACCACATACCCGATTTTCTTTTAATTTGGCAATTCATCTTATAATCTTACTAGAAACATCTGTGATGAAAGTGGGTAATATCGGTTCAGATTTAGATATAGCCCCCATACAAATGTCGGTGCCGCTTTGACTTTTTCCGCTCTAGAAACCACATATTGTACCCGGTTTTCTTTAAAATTGGCACAATAACTAAAAACTAACTAACTAATCTATGGTGAAAGCAGAGCTGTTAAATTTCGATTACGATTAGTAATCAATTACATTACTTTTTAAAAAGAATCGTAATGATTATATAATCCACTATTCAACAATTTCTGATTACTAATTGATTACGATTACAAATAATCAAAAAATAATCAGGATTACTTGCGATTACTGAAAAATAATCAAAAGTAATCAAAAATGAGTTCGACTACTTTAAAAGATTACTTTTGATTACTTTTGACTATTTTAGATTACTTTTGATTACTTTTGATTTTTTGTGATTACTTTTGATTATTTTTAAAGGAATCTTGTACATTACATTTATTGAAAAAAAACTATACAAAGTTAAGTTAGGGTGTATCCGCTAAATAATTGAAAATCTAAATTAAGCAAACTATTACTTAAGATTATTTCAGTATGGCAGCTCGCGAAATCGGTATGAGAGTCATAGTAGTCTATTTGTCAAAACTTTTGACTTTTCAATATATACCGACTCTTGTGACACTGTGCAATAAGCTGCATAAACTAAGCACAAGCAAGAAGCTGCAACCATTATCCTCTGTAATTATGAAAATGGAACATAGATTGAGACAAAGGTTTCAACCATATTTCATGTTGCACCCTGAGGCAAATATCGCAATTACGGCAACAGTGCTAACGCCTAGCATCAAAACGAAATGGATGAATGTTTTGCAGAGATTAAGCCCAGAATTGCCGGAATTAACTATTGACAGCATAACCAGCAGAGTTTTGGATACTCTGTACAGTTTTTACGACAAAAACTGTAATTCGTTTAATTTTGAATCGAAAAATAATAACATATCGACTATGCCCGATTTTTTGATTTCAGTAATGATGGTGAGCTAATGCGTGCATTACTTTGAATTTTCAACTTTAAAGATTTCACTTTGCAGATGATGAAATTAACACAAGTTTATCTTCAAATGACCAAACCAAAATTGACCGACGATCCAATATATAACATCAGTTTTTCAGTTATTTAAATGATAACTCAAGTGCTGATGACATTTGGCAAAATTATGATTTGCTCAAGGAAGCATTCATTTATTTTAACACACCCTTAACATCTTCAGCTCCAGTTGAACGACTGTTTTC
The DNA here is from genome assembly GCA_947397865.1 of Polietes domitor. Classification (NCBI taxonomy): domain Eukaryota; kingdom Metazoa; phylum Arthropoda; class Insecta; order Diptera; family Muscidae; genus Polietes; species Polietes domitor. The sequence goes on from CANDYM010000304.1 coordinate 77,812, forward strand.
GTTTGCCGGGATCGTAAACAGTCCAAGGCGGCAATCATTGTCGGATTATTCTTTTGAAAAATTAGTTTTAATGAAAGCCAATTCAAATTTTATGTAAATGAGAATTATTATTCATTTTATTGTAGCAGAATTTAATTTATTTATGTTACTTGCTTAATTCAGATTTTCAATTATTTAGCAGATTCACCCTAACTTAACTTTGCATAGTTTTTTTTTCAATAAATGTAATGTACAAGATTCCTTTAAAAATAATCAAAAATAATCAAAAGTAATCACAAAAAATCAAAAGTAATCAAAAGTAATCTAAAATAGTCAAAAGTAATCAAAAGTAATCTTTTAAAGTAGTCGAACTCATTTTTGATTACTTTTGATTATTTTTGATTATTTTTCAGTAATCGAAAGTAATCCTGATTATTTTTTGATTACTTGTAATCGTAATCAATTACTAATCGTATAAAACTGAATGTAATCGTATTGTAATCATTACTTCTATTTAACAAAAAAAGTAATCTAATTACTAATGATTACGATTACTAATCATTACTTAACAGCTCTGGGTGAAAGTGGGTAAGATCGGTTCAGATATACATTTATTTATATATATACAAATGTTGCTCCCAAATGTTTAACCGATTTTGGCCAACTTTACATATTATATTTCACCTATAAACATACAAGTGGGTCACATCGTTCCATGTTTCAATATTCCTCCATACAGATGTTCGTTCCGATTTATCATTTTTTTGTCAAACACATACATTTACAGGATACAAAAATCCTTCCCGATTTCACCTTTTTACCGAATTGAATTGTAATAGGATAGAAAGTGGAGTGTATCATATAGTCGGCTCCGCCCGACTTTAGCCTTTCCTTACTTGTGCGAAATTCAATTACTTCTACAATATGGTTATAACTTCTACATTTATCCATAATTTTTTTCAGCTTTAAGTTGAGTATTTTGAATCCATGTTGGGGAAATATTTCCAATCTGTGGGCCGATTTCGTCCATTTTCAATCCTAAGCAATCTGCAAACATTAGATACATAAATGGGAAATTTGAACCGCCATTTCATTCCCAAGCTAGCGTTCTTTTAACAGACGGACGGACGTGGCTAAAGAGTCTTAGAATATATATACTTTATCGGAACTCCATTGAATACTTCCAGGTGTTACAAACGAAATGACAAAATGAATACACCCCCATCCTAAAGAGGTTATTATGGATAATTATCCATCCCCCCTCAGACACAAAAGGGGAATGAAGTCTATTGTGGTCATTATTTTTTAAGCATTCATAAATTCGTATTCATAAATAATATAAATGCATGTGTAAAAATTAGGGATATTTATCGGCCTTGTATTAAATTTGTAGTTGAATTTAAAATTGATAACTTTACGTGGAACCATCCATCACTTAAAATACTCCTCTTTATCGGTGACGTGATCTACGAACATAGAACTCGAATTTATATTTTTGATATTTTGAACTGAGATATTGTCCTGGCTCAAGACCTTTCTGCATCTATATTTTTTACATTTATTACTAGGCTGCACACTATCTCCATCATGATTTCCGCCCGTTACGACCTTATTCAGGAGGCTTCGCAGCGATTTTTAATTTTTGGTAATTTTTCATCCATTTAGCTTATTGTGTAGGGTGCAATGCCCTCTTTCAATGTTCAATTGGTTGACGGAAAAGTTCAAAAAATGTTTGTTTCAAACAATGTCATTTTAATCCCTTAAACATTTTGCAAAGTTCTAAATTGATGAATCAATTAAAGTGAAAAATAACAATTTCGACGTTCACAGTGAATGACGTGAAAATTGCCTAAGAGAAATTGTTGCAGACACAATTGTTCTTGGCACAGCGAATGCGGCAAGCAAACGCGCAGTTTATTGAATAGAACGTAGACCGGATTCAGATGGCAATTGCGTACGTTGTGTACGGTGCCATAAGGTCGTTCCGGCCAGCCACTTGTTGTCTACGGCTTAATCTCGGCGATATATCTATGGCAAATGTCACAAACAGCTTTGCGTCGCACAACAATATTTATATCATCTTTCAACTTATAATTCAAATGTTCTAATGAAACACATATACAACGACCGAAGAGAAAAAATGCTGATGGAAATGGAAATGCTAAAACACTTAAAACACAAGAAACGACAAAAAGAAGAAGAAGAAGAACCAGAAAAAGAAAAACAAGACAAAAATGTTAAGCATTAACGAGAATACAAGTATTCAAACATAAGAGGGCAACCAACTCAAACACAAAGGCACGAATTCATTACTACGGAATAAAAGGAGCATATGAGTCATGCCATGCCAAACCTGACAAACACATTTTTGCAAATTTAGAAAATCTATGAAAATATTCTTCTTTGAAAAATATTTTACACCCAAAAATTTCTATTTGCTGAGTTATAGGCATTTGAATTTCCTCAAAAAAATCCTATTGATAAGTGTATACATATACAAATCCGTATAATTCCATTTAAAAGTTCTATACCTTGTTTTAACAGTCTTCAGAAGGATGTTTTAATTACTTTTCCCCTAATATTAGTGTAAAATATTTTCCGAAGAGGAATATTTCATAAGCTTTTTAGAATAATCGGAGTCATATGAATATTTCTTTGCCCGCTTTGACATGTTATGTCTCATACATATATATGCTGCATGTATGTATGTATGCAAAGCGAAGACAAATATAAGAACTCTTACACACCCACGCTGAAGCAAATAAAACAAACGAAACACGCGAAGAAGAATTGAAAAGTAAAACAACGTGAACATGTTAAATACAAATAAAAATAAATCTTAAAAACAGTCAAAAGGAAAGATAAATAAATACATAAACAAACAAAAACTCACTTAGAAGCACACACTAACGCACTCCTATATACAGAGAAGGACATCTTACGCAAGCCTACGTACGATGACGCGCGTTCTTACATAAAAGGTTAATTTAAAAATAACTCTTCAAGTTTACGCGGAAGCAAGTTTGGAAGCTCTGACCTAGATGTGGAAAATTCAACCGAAATGGGTTGAAATATGCGACTATGAAACAATGTCAAAACGTGGATCTATTGGTGGCGACGATTGATTGGAGCCTATATCAAAAGCTGAACCAGTTTTATTCAGGGCATCGCCGGCTTATTATTGTTTCCACCAAATTTCATAACAACCAGACAATAGTGACCTTATTTTGAACTCATACTGAGATGGACAGTAGAAAGATGGTAGGATAAACAAATTGTCATCACGCAGGTAAACATTTGGTATGAAGCAAACTTATATTCAAGAATAGTTTTTTGTATTTTTTATACCCTCCACCTCCAGGATGGGGGTATATTCACTTTGTCATTCCGTTTGTAACACCTTGAAATATTCATCGGAGACCCCATAAAGTATATATATTCTGGGTCGTTGTAAAATTCTAAGATGATATAGCCATGTCCGTCTGTCTGTCTATTCAAAGCACGATAGCGGCCGAACGAAATGAGCTAGGAGGTTCAAATTTTTCCTAAATGTGTCTTATGGTTGTAGATCGGTTGGGATTGAAAGTGGACGAAATCGACCCAGAGGGAAAAATTTTTCCCTCACAAGGACTGAAAATACCACTAATATTTAGAGTATTTCAGCATGTTTTTTGAACATATTAGCTTGCATAAAATTATTATATTGCATAAAAGGGCACCATAGAGTGATTTTTATTTGTAGGGGGCGAAATGGGACAAAAAGGGATAAAAATGGTACCTATCAAACGACAACAGATAGAAACACGAAATTTGGCGTGTACATTCCTCTAATAGAGGATAGAATAGATACATAATATAAAAGTATTTTTTCTAAATTCGTACTTTTAAGGGGTTAAATGGGGATAGAGGGATAAAAATAGTACCAACCTAACGGCTGCACCTAGAATAATGAAATTCGATATATACATTCCTCTGATTGCGTAGACACGTAAATAAAAGAACTTTCCAAAATTCGTACTTTTTGGGGTTCAAATGAAAAAAGGGGATAAAAATAGTACCTACCAAATGACAGCAGCTAGAATCATGAAATTCGGAGTATACATTCCTCTGACTGCGTAGACAGGAAAAATAAAACGTTTTTTTCCAAATTCGTACTTTCAAGGCATACAATGCAGCTAGAATGACACTACAACACTATCATCAATGTATATTATATGAATCACATAGACCCATATTTAGGTACAGGCCCATTAAAAATTCCCTTCGTTTTATCCTATTAAAATTTTTAAATTTTTTGTATTCGATTAGATTTAGTGCACATTAATCCCTTTTACAATACTTTAAAAAGATTTTTAGTTCTAGTTTTTATAAGTAAAAATATAAATATTGAATTCTATATTTTTCGAAAGATTAATTATCATAATAATACTTTCGACTATAATCGGTGTAATTTTAATTTAGTGAATGAATGTATTTCAAATATTGATTGGTCGAATTTGTTTAGGGACAAATCCTTAAATAATCGAGATTTTATCTTTATTAATAATATTTTAAACATTTGTGATACCCAAGTACAGCGTTGAAGCCAAAAGTTCATAAATTACCATGGTACACTTCTGGTTTGAAGAAACTCAATAATTTGAGAAACAATTTCCACAAGCTCTATAAATCATCCAATTCTTTGGAAAGCAAACAAAATAAATTTCTATGCAAACAGTATATTTTAGGATTTGAGATCAAAGTACTTTAATTGCGTATGTTACAAACATTTAATTATTTTTAATTTTGGTCTTGATTCTTTAAAAATAAATACAACCTGAAAACATTTTGTCATTTAATTATATCCCGGAAATCTTCCAGTGATTTCCCATCCTATATGTATTTTGATGAGTGGCAAGTCGATTTAGCAATGTCCGTCTGTCTGTCTGTCCATCTATTGTTGTAATCAAATTACAGGTTGCAATTATAGTCCGATCTTAACAAAAATTGGCACAAATAAGTTTAATGGATCAAGGACGAACGCTATTTAATTTGAAGTAAATCGGTTCAGATATATATAGCCCCCATACAAATGTAGCTCCCGATTTGACTTTTTGTGCTCTAGAAACCACATATTTCACTCGAATTGCTTCAAATTTGGCACAGTACCCTATAATTGAAGTAGAAACAGCTGTGGCGAAAGTGGGTCATATCGGTTCAGATTTAGATATAGCCCTATACAAATGTCGCTCCCGATTTGACTTTTTGTACTCTAGAAACCACATATTTCACTCGATTTTCTTTAAATTTGGAACAACATCTTATAATTCAACTAAAAACACCCATCGTGAATGTGGGTAAGATCGGTTCAGATTTAGATATAAATTTTTATATAAATATACAAATGTTGCTCCCAAATGTTTAACCGATTTAGGCCTTTTACATATTATATTTCATCTTTAAACATACATGGCGAAAGCGGGACACATCGTTCCATGTTCCCTCATGCAGATGTCCTTTCCGATTTAACATTCTTTATCAAACACATACATATACAGGATACAAAAATCCTTCCCGATTTCACTTTTTTCCAGAATTGAATTGTAATGAGATACGAAGTGGAGTGTATCATATAGTCGGCTCCGTCCGACTTTAGCCTTTACTTACTTTTCTCAATTGATAATTGCTTCTCCGATTCTTAAGTGGCTACCTCTAGGGTTCCTCGTTTCATCTTATTCATGATATATGTTCTTGTTTCCAATTTTGCAATTTTCTCCCATATACTGAGTTGTTTGCTGGGGTATCTAGTCTTTATGATTCCATATCACTTCAGGGTGACATTGATCGTGTTTTGACTTGGTGTGAATTGAATAAGTTACCGTTGAATATAGCGAAATGTCCCGAAAATGTTTTATTCTAAATACTACCCTAACGATGAGTTATTGGCCAAAGTGGATTTTAAATTAGACTTAGGTGTTATAGTAAATTGAGCTTTTGATTACATATTGATTATGCTGTTTGAAGGGCTTATTCATCGTTGGCCTTTCTTAATTCTTACGTTTTATGTTACTTTTGTCATGTCAATGTTGGAATATGCTTCTATTGTTTGGAATCCATTTTACACTATTCACATAAACCTTATTGAAAGGCTGCAAAAAGAAATTTATTAATTTTGCTTTGTTTTCTACTAATTTTGCTGACCATAGGCCTTCTTAAAAATCCAGGTGTTTACGTTGTCCTAAAGTGTCCGTGTTATTTATTTTCAAATGAATATCCGGAAAATAGACTGTCAATACAGTGTCGCCAATACGACTGAACATCAAAAGTCGTACTGGTTTCTATATCCCTGCTCAGAATTTGCGGGAATATTTTAATATATTTATGCATACATGTAATTATGTTCTTAATGAACCTATTTGAAGTGCTCTAATATCTAATATCTAATATTTAATATAAATAATAAATTTAATTTAGATTTTTCATTTTCGCTGCCAAATTTGAATGATATACTAGATTTATTATACTCTTAGATTTAAGGTAGTATGTAATTATTATAATATCCATGGACTGAAATAAATAAATGTACTACAACAGAGTTTAGTCTAATTTTATTCAACTAGCAACACCTACAGTAAAAGTGGAAAAGACCGCTGCAGACTTTGACACCTTTTCTACAATTGAATTTAAAACTATTCTTATAATCTTGATGTAAATTAAATCACACATTGTACTCATATTATATGACAAAATGTCTCTAATGTTGTTCTTCATAATCAACTTGGTCATATATGGCTTTAGGATTATGTTAAATAATTAAATAATAAAGCAGTCCCTGTCAAACCGGACGAATAAATATTCACGTGACTCCGATTTTTCTGAAAATTTCACGAAACATACTTCTTTTGAAAATAGTCTACCCGACTCTTAGGAAAAAAAGAGTTATATGATTTTGAATTTCCGCACAAAAACTTAAAAATTCTGTTGGCATGTGATTTTAAAGTTCTATACTACATTTGAAAGGTCTTCAGACTTTAATTGTGTAGGTTACAAACATTTAATTATTTTTAATTTTTGTCTCGGTTTTTTACACAGACTACATCAGTATTTGTTATCCCAAAATCTACCAAAATCATTATATATTTTATACGCTCTCTAGAAATTTTATACTGAAAATTCAATTATGTTTTTCAAGATATCTAACATGACCATACACACAAAATTTTTAATAGAAATTATTAAAAGAACATACTGGAAGTTAGCTTCAGCTGAAGTTGTGGATGTTACCGACTAAAATCCACTAATCGTTTTGTACATTGCCTCATATATTTTTTTCTATTTTTACGCCTTCAAATAGACAGTAGGTAAGTTGTTGATTTGTCTGTTTCGCAAACAACACAGTTTAGATTCGGCCAGCCCCATTGTGACTTAAGTTCGGTTTTATTTATGTGAAATATTTTTCAAATCCGAAATATTATTATTATTTCCAAAAAACACCGGAATTTCCTCACTGTGCAGTCTACCACTGGCAGAGCGCGTCATCGGTAAACATGAAATAAATTTCTCTAGTTTTCATTTAATTCGTTCTTTGTTTCATTTGAAAACCAAATATTGCTCGCCCGCCTCCCCACCACCACCACATACACGTGCGCATAGTTAAGTGGGAGTGTATATGAAAATCTTAGAAGCTCGTATGGAAATTTCATGTAAAATTTATTCCAGCCACAACCAACACTGCTGTCAAGAGTCCCAATCCACCCATCTCCACGTCTTTTTAAGCACACACTACTTGCATCTAGTCTTGCCACAGTTTCCAACGCCCCTGAAATTGTTTTGCGAATTGTAAACAAACTTTTGTTAACGCAAGTATGCATAGACTCAGTGACACTTGGTGAGGCAGAGGCAGTTCTAGCCCACACCCCAACCCACCCCACAACACACAGCTCATCTTGACAGTTCACAATAAAAGGCCACCATAAAAATAAGAAAATTTCTTTAAAGTGCGCCACACAAAGTTTTATTGTGGCACACGACCGACATACAACAACAACGACCAAGTCATACAAATGCGCGTATATTCGCCTATTATTGTTAGTTCTAGTATATGGGGCAATTCCACGATAAATATTCTTCACAAATTTCAATTTCAAATATGAATTTTAATAAAAATTGGAAAATTTATTCAGCTACAGAAAATTAATAAAAAAGAAAAATAATTAAATAAATAATTTAGAGAATAATAATAATTAAATAATTAAACAATAAATTAGGTCTATCCGTTTGTCCACCTATAAAAGTTGGTACAATAAGTTGATTGTTTATCTCACTTCCTTTCGATTTGCAAGGATACCTCTCATCCTTGTACTATAATATCGATAGTATACGAGCGAGTAGTGAGACCAGTAAGTGTAAGGGCAACAAATTTTAAAAATATAAAATATAAATATATAAAATATATTGTATGTTTAATTTCCCTTTAAATAAAAATAAAAAAATTCCATAACACCCGGAGACCTAATATATAAAGTCCCCGCGACAACTTAACATGGAATTGCTCTTGCTTTGTATGGTGTTGTGGAGGGAAGTGTGGTGCATGTGTATGTACAGGATAGTCGTAAAAGGAACCACACAACAACTGTGTGACTGCCACAATGCCAACTCTTAAGTTTGTAGCACTGCTTACAACAACAAAGACACACCACCACGCAGTTATTGTGGCGGCACCATTGGTAATGGTGGCAGCAGTATCTGTAAATGGGGCACAGTGGTTTTTCCGCTTGCCCTTTTTGCCTATGTTAGGTGGTGGATGGAGTGACGCGAGTAGCGGGGTGCATAACTTTTATGACTTTCACCATATTGTGGCAGCGGTGCAGGGTATTATAAATGTTTGTCGAAGTTTGTGTCACCTTTAAAAAGTCAATCTTGTACATTTGTCCAATTTGAAGTGAAAACCGACTGTAAGTCATGTCAGATTTCCGTCGGTCTGTTTGACTTATTAAGTTGTTGATAATTTAATAAAAGTATATGTACGTTTAGCATAGGCTGTGCAAATAGGGGTGGGGACAGACACAGTGTTCTGGACAGGGATAAAAACTTAAGTTTTCAGACAGATTCATCAGGATATTATCTTATTTATTTCACGTGGGATGTTGTCACGGACATTTTTTAAAAGAAAATGCGATATTTTAGGGTTTTAATAGTAAATTTCATCCCCAGAAAATTTAATAGTAAATTTTATGCAAAGAACTGGCTAAGTTTTGTAATGTGTCCTCATTTGTTTGTTTGCTTTATTTTGGTCTGTAAACAATATTTGATTTTTATAATGACCTGGATGTAGTCCGTTTGTAACACCTTGAAATGTCGACCTGTGACCCTATAAAGTATATATAATCTTTATCGTCATAAAATTCTAAGATGATCTAAACATCCGTCCGTCCATCCGTCTGTTTAAAGCACACTAGCATATAAACGAAAGGAGCTAGGAGGTCCAAATTCCCCACAACTGCGTTTTAAAGTCGTAGATCTGTTGGATTGCTACTGGGCGAAATCAATCCGAAGGAGAAATATATTTCCTGACAAGGACTGAAAATAATAACCCCTAATATTTAGAGTATTTAAACATTTTACTTGATATTGGGTATGCATTCCTCCGACTGCGTAGATACGAAAAATAAAAAGGTTTTCCAAATTCGTTCTTTCAAGGGATACTAAAGCTCTAAAGGGCTAGAGCTAATATGACGAAGTTCGGTGTGTACCTATAATAGGCATGTAAAATAAAGATATTTTCGAAAGTCGTAAAGTGGGTAAATTACCGCAGCTAGAATCATGGAATTCGGTATAGATTTCTCTGACAAATTTGTACTTTATTTTTATACACTCCACGAGAGTATTATGTCTATGTGCATTTGTTTGTAACACCCAAAAGAAAGGCACTGTTAATTATACCGATCGACTTAAAATCACTTTTTGAATCGATTTAGCAGTGTCCGTCTGTCTGTCCATCTATTCTTGTAATCACGATACAGGTCGCCATTGTTGCCACAACCAAAAGAAACTTTGCACAACGAAGTTTTTCGGTTCAGATTTAGATATAGCATCCATACCACATATAACAACACATTTTCTTCAAAATTGGCAAAACATCTTATATTTAAACTAGGAACACCTGCGGTGAAAATAGTTCAGATCGGTTTAGATTTTTATATTGCTTCCATACAAATTTCGCTCCCGATTTGACTTTTTCCGCTCTAGAACCACACATTTTAACAGATTTTCTTCAAAATTGGGGAAAAAATCGTATATTTCAACTAGAAACACCTGTAATGAAAATGTGTTAGATTGGTTCAGATTTATATATAGCTCCCTTACAAATTTCGCTCACAATTTGACTTTTTCCGCTCTAGAAACCACATATAATATCAGATTGTTTTAAAATTTGGCAAAACATCTTATATTTAAACTAGGAACACTCATGGCAAAAATGGTTCAGATTGATATATAGCTCCCATAAAAATTTCGCTCCCGACTAGACTTTTCCGCCCAGAAACCACGTATTTTCGCGGAATTTCTTCAAATTGAGCATAACAGGTTATACTTGAACTGGAAGAACCTATTGTGTACGTGGGTCACTTTATTCCATGTTGAATATAGCCCCGATACAAATATTCTTCTCGATTTTACATATTGGGTAAAGTCATATTAACCTATGATTAGGAAAAATATATAAATCCTTCCTGTTTTAACTTTTTTACCGAATTGAATTGTATTCTGATATAAAAGTCGGCCACGCCCAACTTTAGCCTTTCCTTACTTGTTTTACTTTAAAGGTGGATTTTTTTAGCTATTATCTTGGCAACTCTGTTTTAAACAGCTGACGCACGTTTCGTGTTTTGTTTCACTGTCAAACATCTTCAGTTTGGTCTATAATTTAACCATGAATCGTCTTACAAACGAACAACGCTTGCAAATGATTGAATTTTATTATCAAAATGCGTGCTCTGTTAAGAAAGTTCATCGCGCGCTTCCATTTTATGGTCAGTTTAATCGACCCACTGAAGCGGCTATTCGGGCTATTGTGACTAAATTTCGCACCAAATTTACATTGTTGGACATTAAACCACCAACACGCTTACGTAGAGTGCGAACTGAAGAAAATATCGCAGCTGTATCGGCCAGTGTTAATGATGACCATCAATTATCGATTCGTTGCCGTTCGCAGCAATTGGGCCTCTGTTACTCAAAAACGTGAAAATGCCAAAATTGGAATAAGCGGATGGACCATTTGAGGCGCAGTCAAGGTCAACATTTGCATGACATAATCTTCAAACATTACATTATATGGACCGTACTATCGATTAAAATAAAGATTTCATCCATTTTTCTGAATTTGTTTTTTGTGTTTTTTTTTTGAAAAACTTTCCTATAGCTTTTAAAAAATCACCCTATAATATAATTAATAATTTTATATTTATTTTTAATGTTTTTTTTTCGAAATTATTATTTATTTTAAAATATATAGCATTTACTTAAATGCATTTTCCTGTAATGTTACTGTACTTCTATGGAAGGCACTCAATGGTGGAGGGTATAAAATGTTCGGCCCGGTCGAACTTAACGCCCTTTTAAATTGTTAACTTTTGACCCATCGTTAATTTGTATGCAAAGAACTGTTTAAGTTTTGTAATAAGTCTTAAATAAGTCAATATTTCATTTGTTTTATTGGCTGTGCACCGGTTTGTATCCCTTATTGAATGCAATTTTATTTACTAATAATAATATTGGCATATATTACCTGTCTGCACACTATCACTATCATATATAGCTGTATATACAGATGCTATATATGCAACTCAATGAGATGCTTTGATAATTGGTGTTGTTATGTGACTGAAATTAGGAAGGTGAGTTGTGGGTCTCATTCGTTTGGATGAATCATTTACTTAAAGATTCTTGGCATTTGGTTGAAAATTCGCTGCGAAACCAACTGAAAAAGGTCATCATTTAAATAAGATACAATTCTTTAAAATGTCAACAAAAAACAAAACACTGTCGAAGCCTAACAATGTACAAAAAGTTGGACAACTTTTTAATTTGTTTCTTTCTTTTGCTGCAAAGCAATAGTGCTATGCGTTTCCTCCATACAATACGAGAATGTTTGTTCCCCTAATTTTTGCATTGAGTTGCGGCACCTACTAAAGGGTGATTTTTTAAGAGCTTGATAACTTTTTAAAAAAAAAAAACGCATAAAATTTGCAAAATCTCATCGGTTCTTTATTTGAAACGTTAGATTGGTCCATGACATTTACTTTTTGAAGATAATTTCATTTAAATGTTGACCGCGGCTGCGTCTTATGTGGTCCATTCGGAAAGTCCAATTTTGGGCAACTTTTTCGAGCATTTCGGCCGGAATAGCCCGAATTTCTTCGGAAATGTTGTCTTCCAAAGCTGGAATAGTTGCTGGCTTATTTCTGTAGACTTTATACTTGACGTAGCCCCACAAAAAATAGTCTAAAGGCGTCAAATCGCATGATCTTGGTGGCCAACTTACCGGTCCATTTCTTGAGATGAATTGTTCTCCGAAGTTTTCCCTCAAAATGGCCATAGAATCGCGAGCTGTGTGGCATGTAGCGCCATCTTGTTGAAACCACATGTCAACCAAGTTCAGTTCTTCCATTTTGGGCAAAAAAAAGTTGGATATCATCTCACGGTAGCGCTCACCATTCACAGTTACGTTACGATTCGCATCATCTTTGAAGAAGTACGGTCCAATGATGCCACCAGCCCATAAACCGCACCAAACTGTGACTTTTTCTGGATGCATTGGTAGCTCTTGCAATGCTTCTGGCTGATATTCACTCCAAAATCGACAATTCTGCCTATTTACGTGCCCATTGAGCCAAAAATGAGCTTCGTCGCTGAACACAATTTCTTTCTTTCTGAACTTTCTTAACAGAGCACGCATTTTGATAATAAAATTCAATGATTTGCAAGCGTTGCTCGTTAGTAAGTCTATTCATGATGAAATGTCAAAGCATACTGAGCATCTTTCTCTTTGACACCATGTCTGAAATCCCACGTGATCTGTCAAATACTAATGCATGAAAATCCTAACCTCAAAAAAATCACTCTTTATAAAGCGCAGATGAATAACAAAGTAGGGTTTTTCTCTACCTAAATATTGGCGCCACTTTAAGACTACTATTCGTAAAGTACTTTTTACCATAGATATTTATATCGATGCTCTGCTTAATTTTTCTGCTATTTTGTAGCTCAAAAATTGAAAAAAATCCTGTTTTTACACTATTACAATGACAAATAGTTTATACAAGATAGAATAGAATTTATACAGAATACAAGACAGAAATATTGTTGGAATGGCTCGATAGCGCTTGACAATCACCGCAATGAGGAAAGGCTGATCTATCCTCATTTCGAAAGAAATAAGGACCGATGATGCTTCCAGCATGTAAATCGCACTAAACAGTCAATTTTGTTGGGTGTAATTCTGATTCGATATCGGCTTAAATATTTCCTTTGCTCCAAATACAGCAGTTTAGCTTATAGCCTGAACAGAAAAATCAACAACAGTTTGACATTATAATTATATATCAGAGCATAGTTATCGATGTCGAATGTTCTCATGCATGGAGAATATTTATTTTTCAAAAAAAAAATATTTTTTGAGCGATTTTAGACGTATTATCTACATCACGTTATATTTCAGTAAGGAACACATCTGATTTGTTTACCTAACACTCAAGGTTCAACTTATTATATCCAATCTTAATGAAAATAATCGTTATATTTATACACTCCACGAGAGTATTATGTCTTTGTGGATTTGTTTGTAACACCCAAAAGGAAAAGAGATAGACCCATTGCTAATTATACCGATCGACTTAGAATCACTTTTTGAATCGATTTAGCGATGTCCGTCTGTCTGTCTGTCTGTCTGTCTGTCCATCTATTCTTGTAATCACGATACAGGTCGCAATTGTACACAGAACCAAATGAAACTTTGCACAACTAAGTTTTTCGTGATAAGAACGAACGCTATTTAATTTGAAGAAAATCGGTTCAGATTTAGATATAGCCCCATACGAATTTCACTCCCGATTTGACTCTTTTCGCTCTAGATACCACATATTTTAACAGATTTTCTTCAGAATTGGCAAAACATCTTACAGTTCAACAAAAAACATCTGTGGTAAAAATGGGTCAGATCGGTGCAGATTTATATATAGCTCCCATACAAATGTTGCTCCCGATTTGATTTTTCCGCTCTAGAAACCACAAATTGTATCAGATTGTCTTCAGATTTGGCAAAGCATCTTATTTTTCAACTAGCAACACCTGTGGTAAAAATGTGTTAGATCAGTTCAGATTTATATATAGCTCCCATACAAATTTCGCTCCCGATTTGATTTTTTCCGCTCTAGAAACCACATATTGTATCAGATTGTCTTCAAATTTGGCAAACTATCTTATATTTCAACTAGAAACGCCCATGATGAAAATGGGTCAGATCGGTCCAGATTTATATATAGCTCCCATACAAATTTCGCTAACAATTTCACTTTTTCCGCTCTAGAAACCACAAATTGTATCAGATTGTCTTCAGAATTGGCAAAACATCTTATTTTTCAACTAGCAAGAAATGTGGTAAAAATGTGTTAGATCGGTTCAGATTTATATATAGCTCCCATACAAATTTCGCTCCCGATTTGATTTTTTCCGCTCTAGAAACCACAAATTGTATCAGATTGTCTTCAGATTTGGCAAAACATCTTATTTTTCAACTAGCAACACCTGTGGTAAAAATGTGTTAGATCGGTTCAGATTTATATACAGCTCCCATACAAATTTCGCTCCCGATTTGATTTTTTCCGCTCTAGAAACCACATATTACATCAGATTGTCTTCAAATTTGGCAAACTATCTTATATTTCAAGTAGAAACGCCCATGATGAAAATGGGTCAAATCGGTTCAGATTTATATATAGCTCCCATACAAATTTCGCTCCCAATTTGACTTTTTCCGCTCTAGATACCACATATTTAAAACAGATTTTCTTAAAAATTGGCAATACATCTTATAGTTCAACTAGAAACACCTGTGGTAAAAATGGGCCAGATCGGTTCAGATTTATATATAGCTGCCACACAAATTTCTCTCCCGATTTCACTTTTTCCACTCTATAAACTTCATATTTTAACAGATTTCTTTCAAATCTTTCAAAATATCTTATATTTCAACTAGAAACACCCATGGTGAAAATGGGTCAGATCGGTTCAGATTTACATTTAGATGCAATACAAATTTCGCTCCCGAATAGACTTTTTCCGCCCCAGAAACCACAAATTTTCTCCGAATTTCTTTGAAGTGACCACCAAACGTTATATTTAAACTGGAAGAACTTATTTTGAAAGTTAGTCACTTTATTCCATGTTGGAATATAGCCCCGATACAAATATTCTTTTCGATTTGACAAATTGGACCAGGTCATATTAACCTATGATAAGGAAACATACAAAAATTCTTCCCGTTTTCACTTTTTATGGAGTTGAATTGTATTCGGATAGAAAGTGGAGTGTATCGTATAGTCGGCCCCGCCCGACTTTAGCCTTTCCTTACTGGTTTTTCCTAGGAGCTGCTACAATAATATAGGATCACAACTATTTTGTTCGTGAATGGGGCCCTCACATGTATTAGTAACATAATGTAAGAGATTTTTTGATGTAAGAAATTTGTTGATTTGATTAAGATGCACTATATAATTTATATGAACTACATAAAATCGACCCCATAAAACACCTTGGTTTAGTAATCAAAACCAGGTATGTACGCAGAGAGTCGTGTAGTGTATAGTCGGCCCTTCCTGACTTTAGCCTTTCCTTACTTGTTTCTGATACATAGGTACACAAACATATATGGCCAATTAACTGTAATTATGTTGACTATAAATGTACACACAGAAACAGTGGCTCATTGACAGTCTCCATAAAATTGGAATTTTCTTCAAAAAATCTTTTTTTATTCCATTTTTTAAGAGCTACCATTAGGGCTGTTTTTCTTTAAGCTGCGACAACGAAAACGTTTTTACTAAAAATTAAAAACAAAATACTTGTCGCCAAATATCGCAAAATATATATTTGTATCAAAACAAATTTAAAAAAATATTTTGTGTTGACTCTTTTGGACTTAGCCTCGATAACTGCTAAGTGCAATATTTTTAATATAAAATATTTTTTTTTTTCAAAATTTGCTTTCATATATGATATTGTTTTTTTGAGTAAAATTTTAACCTTTTATTTGTTATCGCACCATAGTTAAAAGTCTTAAAGAACTGACCTATTATAACGAAGAGAACAATGTTTACTAGTACAAGATCAATGGATAAATCAAGTAGTTTTGGTCCTCTTTGTAGACCGAAAAAAATAAAGAAGAATGTTCCTCTAGCCGTAAAGCTTTTTCCGATTGTTTATAGTTTTTTTAGTATCATCAAAAAAACATTTCTTTCGAAAAAATCAATTTTTTTCAATTTTGTGAGACCATTCCCAAAGCACTGTTTTTATGTGAACCATATATTTGCATCATTTTTAACCATCATAATTACCTTATATATCTGCTTCTAATAGTTTTACAAGATCCCTCATATATCTCAACTTCTGAGTTCTTTCCAAAATAATTTATCTCGCCAACAACTGAAATTACGCTTAGATGACGGCAGTCATCACCAAACATTGCATTTAATTTCGAGGTGGTAACCCCCGATAACTTCTTTGAACGGTTACGACCCTAAATAATGTTTTCATAGATTTTATTTTCATTTTCCTCCGTCAAATGTAAATGAACTATCAAAATGATAATTAGATTTGCGGTGACTTAAAAAAACAAACACATGAAGGTTGTGACCCATTTGTGGCGGCGACGGGAAGAATTTCCCAATTATAAGATCTGTAACGAACTTCAACAACAAAAAATACAATAACAACATCGGCCGCAGCATGTGGCACAGTACATGTAGAAATTCCACAAAAGAACACACACAATGCCATCAAAAATTTTATAGAAGGGCACATAAAACAACAACAACAGCAACATCAATAATAATAAATACAATAAACCCCCCATATAGACACTTACCAATATATTGAACCGACACACAAACGCACACTCTCTGAAATGCTAACAGACACCGAGAAATGTGCCAGTTTTTTGTACGTGAGCCAGGCTAGGGGTGCTGTTTGGGTGGTGATTGGATGCTCGCACAAAGGGAATCACAGATGATGCTGATGCGGCTGACGAGGACGATGACGACGGCGGGGCGGCGTGTCGGGTGTTGGGTGTTGGTGGTGCCCTTGAGTAATCCACAATTATCTGATGCTGTCGTTTTAATGTTACTATATATCTTCTATATATATATTGTATACTTTATAAATATATGTATGTATATGCACATACAAACAAATATATAACTTTATTCCGGTTGATTTTCTTTATGGGGGATATTCTTGAATTGGATTTGTTTTTCCGAATTTCTGTGTTTGTTGTGTGTGCGTTTTTTCGCGTTATTTAAACATTTGCTCTTGTAAAGGGATTTAGCGTAACAAGCCAAAATTAAGCCCAGAACGAAAAGCGTTTGTTGTTTGCTCTCGAGGCACGTTGGCCGTAGACGAAATTTTATTTCAAGGATTACGAGAGTTAGGAAGGAGAACGTACCAGCATAAAATCAACTGGAAATGATAATAAATTAAGAAGGACTTGAAAACTAGTGTCGAAGGTCCTTTTTGGATTGTTTAATGTTTCCCTTTTGTTGTTATTATTTTGATTACACGTTTTGTTTTGGTTTGATTCACTAACTCACTCACTCACATACAAGTGGACGACGTTCACTTAACTTATCAAACATTTAAATCCTCATTTTCATTTAGCAAAAGGAAATGCCTAAAGATGATGACGACGACCACGAGGATGGGCACGATAATGACATCATCCTTTCGCTAGAGCGGGGGGTTTATGCTTCACTGAAAGTTATCCAACTTTTCTTTTAAACGAAATATAAAATCCTTGACTTGTTTTTGTTTGTGTGTTGTTTTTGTTTTTTTCTTCTCCGAAATTTTGATTCACTCTTTTCTTGGTTTGGCCAAGAATTTATCTTAAACTCGACGCCACAGTTACTCAACCTGCAATTCTATTTTAAATTTTTCTCCAAATTTGCGTGTGAAAATAATTTTCTCCGGGTATATCTTTAAATCGTCGTTTCACCTTTAACGTTGTTTTTGTTTTGCTTTAAATCCTTTCATTGCCAGACTGATTTTTCTTTTCTGTTTTCTGGTTCTGCTGCTCTTACAATTCTTTGTTAAACTTTGATTCGTACCGCTTTTGTTGTGTTGGCTGCGACCGTAACGTTTACAAGTTTATCTGCAACTGATTTCGTGTGATTTCAACGGATGTCCTTTGGAGCAGCATCCCAACTAGGATGCTGTAACCGTAAAGCTTTCGGCGTGTTTTGTTCCCTTACTCTCTCACACAAGGAAAAAGCTTCCAATGTAGACTTCAGTGTTCGCCAAATACTGGGAAATTTATTTCGTAGTTTGTTTTGATTTGGCATTTCTCTCGCCTTTCCTTTGCCGCTACAATCTTATGGGGTGCTCTCTCTCTCTATGTCTCTCACCCATCACTTGTTTCTCTCAATCTCTCGGCGTCTCATGGCATGTTAATCTTTGCAACGTGATTCCCATCGTATGCCTCCGCCACCACCATCATCCTTAGCAGATGGAAACACTGCATCCTTTTGTTGGTTGTGTTGTTTTAAAATAATATTTTTGTGGCATTGCATTTGGCATCAGCTGTTTTTAATAAAATTAAGCTTTGTCGGGATGCATTTGTTTGTGTGTGTGAGTGTGTATTTGTAAATAGTGTACAGTAGCCGGTCGAAATATTATAATAGGTAGCTTTGTGTGAAAAAAGATCGATCAAACTGCAGCTATTCTTTTGTTTCATTATATGAGGCATTCGATGTCAAGAGGTATAATTTTTGATCTGGATAGCTGTGATTGTTTAGTAAGATTGTGTATGTATTCTACTCATAAAAATATTGTATACTATTTTTGCCAAGTAAGGAAAGGCTAAAGCCGGGCGGGGCCGAACGAAATAGGTGAAATATAAAATGTATAGTTTGGCCAAAATCGGTTAAACTTTTGGGAGCAACATGGGCTATATTTAAAGCTCAACCGATCTTACCCACTTCCACCATAGTTTTTTTAGTTGGACTATAAGATGTGATAAATTTAAAGAAAAACGGGTACAATATGTGGTTTCTAGAGCACAAAAGTCAAATCGCGAGCGACATTTATGTGGGGGCTATATCTAAATCTGAACCGATCTAGCCCTCTTTAGCCAGAGGTGTTTCTAGGTAGATTATAAGATGTTGTGCCAAATTTAAAGAAAGTCGGGTACAATATGTGGCTAGCCTAGATTATAGTTAGATTATAAGATGTTGTGCCAAATTTAAAGAAAATCGAGTAAAATATGTGGCTTTAAAGCGGCAAAAGTCAAATCGGGAGCCACATTTGTATGGGGGCTATATCAATTCTGAACCGATCTTACCCAATTTCTACATAGGTGTTGGATGTTGTGTCAAATTTAAAGAAAATCGGGTACAATATGTGGTTTCTAAAGGGAAATTGTCAAATCGGGAACGACATTTGTATGGGGGCTATGTCTAAATCTGAACCGATCTTACCCAATTTCTGCATAGGTATTTTTAGTTGGATTGTAAGATGTTGTGCCAAATTTGAAGAAAATCGACTACAATATGTGGCTTCTAGAGCGGAAAATGTCAAATCGGGAGCTTCATTTGAATGGGAGCTATATCTAAATCTGAACCGATCTTAGCCAATTTCTGCATAGGTGTTTCTAGTTGGATTATAAGATGTTGTGCCAATTTTAAAGAAAATATGTTGTAATATGTGGTATCAAGAGTGAAAAGAGTCAAAGCAGGAGTGAAATTCTTATGGGGGCTATGTCTAAATCTTAACCGATTTTCTTTAAATTAAATAGCGTTCGTCCTTGTCCCGAAAAACTTCATTGTGCAAAGTTTCATTCAGTTATGTCTACAATTGCGAACTGTATCGTGATTACAAGAATAGAT
The DNA here is from genome assembly GCA_947397865.1 of Polietes domitor. NCBI lineage: Eukaryota > Metazoa > Arthropoda > Insecta > Diptera > Muscidae > Polietes > Polietes domitor. The sequence continues at coordinate 97,923 of CANDYM010000304.1, forward strand.
GGACAGACGGACGGACGGACATTGCTAAATCGACTCAAAAAATTATTCTAAGTCGATCGGATTAATTAACAATGGGTCTATCTCGTTTCCTTTTGGGTGTTACAAACAAATGCACAGAGACATAATACTCTCGTGGAGTATATAAAAATTTTTCAGTTATCACTGTGAAAATCAACAAAAATTACTATAAACGTCCAATAATTCAACCAATAAGTTATTCTAAGACAAGAATCAAAATTTGTATTTAAAGTGCTTTCAAGGGTCCATTATTTCAGAAAAAAAATTGGGAAAAAATATAACACAAAAAAACCAGTAAGGAAAGGCTAAAGTCGGGCGGGGCCGACTATATGATACACTCCACTTTCTATCCGAATACAATTAAATTCGGAAAAAAGTGAAACGGGAAGAATTTTTGAATGTTTCCTAATCAAGGCTAATATGTCCTGGATCAATTTATCAAATAGAGAAGAATATTTGTATTGGGGCTATATCCAAACATGGAATGAAGTGACCCATTTCACAATAGGTTCTTCCAGTTCTCAATTTGAAGTAATTCGGTGAAAATACGTGGTTTCTGGGGCGGAAAAATCAAGCCGGGAGCGAAATTTGTATAGGAGCTCTGGCTCATTTGGTGTGTTTCATGGGTGTTTCTAGTTTAAATATAATATGTTTTGCCAATTTTGAAGAAGATCTTTTAAAATATGTGGTTTCTACAGCAGAAAAAGTCAAATCGGGAGTGAAATTCGTATGGGGGATATATCTAAATCTGAACCGATCTGACCTATTTTCACCATAGCTATTTCTAGTTGAAATGTAAGATGTTTTGCAAAGTTTGAAGAAAATCTGTTAAAATATGTTGTATCTAGCATAAAAAGAATCAAATCGGGAGTGAAATTCGTATGGGGGCTATATCTAAATCTGAACCGATTTTCTTCAAATTAAATAGCGTTCGTCCTTATCTGGGAAAACTTTGCTGTGCAAAGTATCATTTGGTTTTGGTTTCAATTGCGACCTGTACTTTGATTACAAGAATAGATGGACGGACGGACGGACGGACGGACGGACATTGTTAAATCGATTCAAAAAGTGATTCTAAGCCGAGCGGTTTAACAATACTAATTAATAATAATAATAATAATAGTAATTTGACAATACTAATTATTTACAGACGCCATCTGACGTTTCAAATTACAACCGTAACCTTGTTCCGAATGTTTTGTCATTTGAATATAACTTTTTAGATACTTTTTAGATTTAGTCAAATTAAAGGATCCAACATTTTTGATCATTGATATTGTTCATGTCAGAGATATTGATTACACAATAGCTTACTGATGCTTGTCATTCTAATGCTGAAGAACGTCTCAGTCGTACGGCAAATCACATAGCTCGCGCACAGTGTCAATGCTTTTTGGGACAAGCAGCCACGATTAACATTGTTATACCAGCGTTTCAAAGTGGCCAAGTATCGGGATTCATCGCCAAAAGTCACAGCACTCCTGTCTGACCAACACACCTAGAAAGTCGCAAAAAACAGCGCACGAAAATGTTCACTGCAAACAACACAATTCATATTCAAATGACTAAAAGTTCTGAAGCAGAATATGTTTAAAAAGGCCAAACTTTCAACTGTCAGTTGGCGCCTGTGAACAATTGGTATTGCCAGGACTCACTTTTCTCAGAAAAAATCCGTCATCATTAAAACAGGCATATTTTTAATAGATATTGTCTATAAGTAGACTAAGTGACAATAAAATATCATCCCTTTGTTCCCGCCAAAAATGATTCCCATCCAGCCTACCAAGAACTGCATAATTGTGTTTAATATAAACCAGTCCCCAACTCTTCTCCCCGCTAAACGATTTAGCTACTGCACGCTGTGTCAAACATTTGCATATTTACCGCTGTACTTTTCGTTTCATCCATTTCTATTAACTGATTGTGTGCATTTTGGCATTATGCAGACAATCCAATCGAAATGCACAGCAGATCGGACAAAACAATCTCATTTCCATTGTTGCCTACAGATGCTGAATGCTGAAATGGAACCACAGCACAATCGTTGCATTCTTGGTTTTCTGCCGCCTGCTGCTTCCCCTTTCTGTGAATTTAAGGATTTGTTAGACACAAAACACACAAAAGTTCGCTTTGAGTGTTCTATGTCGTGTATTTCCGAAATAAAAACACTGACTGAGATATTCCACTCTCGTGTGTTCTCAATCGAAAACAAAGCGCGCATCCACACAATAATAATGACAGATAAACAGAGCGACTGCATTCGGTTGGTTGGCCGTCTTATTCTATCTTGTGCCACAAGGACTTTTTTGCTGAATAGTAACGGTGCATTACAGCAGCGACGGCAGCCACTTGCAAATGTTGGGTTGGGAGTGTGGGACACAATGCCAATAGAGAGATAATCGATGGCATTGTTGATTCTGGGTTAAGTGCATCACGAGATTGGGACAGTAAGAAGGACAGCTGGGAAGTTGGCATATACTTGCGAAATAATTATGATTTAAGCGATAAGCAACTGGTGCAAGCAACATTAGTCTGACAGGATTATCTGAGGTATGTCCAAGTCAAGAATTTTCATCTGAATTGGCTAATATTAGACATTTTCGGAAGTCTAAATATTTTTATAACGCCTGCTAGTTGAAGAGCTATAATTAATCAAAAAATTATAAAATTGTTCTCTATCTTGATTTAGCATTTTTAGTACATCACAATCGATCGATTTCTGGAATAATTTTGAATAAAGCACTAACGAAAATTAATATCAACCTATTTGCTAGCCAATTATCAAATTTTATTTTCTGTACAATGTTTTTTTGGATATTGCCAACGCATAAAAATATTAATGGAGATGCCGGGTATTGAACCCGGGGCCTCTCGCATGCAAAGCAAGCGCTCTACAACTAAGCTACACCCCCAGCCGAGCAACCGAGCAACCGAGCAGAACAGGACGAGTAAGCAACCACTCTGTGTGCATGAATACAGCCGTTTGTTTATTATTATTTATTTTGTGCTGCATTTTTGTCCCTTTTTCTGAAAGAATAGAACCTTGAATGTTGGAAATAGTTTGAATATGTTGGCTCTGAAAATCCATCTCCTGTATTAAATTATTTTACAAAAATGGAGTCAGTGACGTCATTTTCCGATATTCATCATGTAAGCACCAGTCGAAAGGTATTGATTCATTCTATTTATATTTCATAACATCTTTAAAAAAATGATTTTAAGAAATATGAGTTTTTAACTGTCACCTTAAAAAAACTACAAAACATCAATATAAACGTCCAATAATATGACTAATGAGTTACTCTAAGACAAGAGTAGATTTTTTTATTTAACATTCGCCTTCCTGGTGGTTTTTTTGATTTTCATTTTCTAATAACTTTTGCAATTTGTATCGGATCTGAACGCCGCTTTGACTCGCTGAACGAAATTAATAACAAAAAAATAATTTCGATTTTTTTTAAACTCCGATTACAAATACCCACCCGGGTGACCCTTAACAATTGATGCAATATTTATATGCCTAAAAGTAGAATAATAATAGAATAAAGAGGGTATTGCAATATCATTTTATTTTAATTCAAATATTTATTTTCCCGGCCTGTTTTATCACTTTCGGGAATAGCATCTGCTTCAAAATCCTCAGCCTCACAATTGTTGCCAATAGGTTTTCCTACAAAAAGTTGACTCGTTTTTACTTTTCCAGTATATAGTTGAGCTTGTAGTGGATAAAATGTAGATGAATCACAGGCCCACCAGATTTGTATACCATACTTAGCTGGCTTAGATGGCATATATTGGGTGAATCGAGTTTGTCACTGTATCCGAATAGCTGTTCATCCACTGTGCCAGATTGGTGAGACCGATAATTAGCTCTCATATTTCATTCACCATTTTAAAAATGTATCTAATGTGACTCTTGATTTGGCGTATGACAGCCCATAATAAGTAAAATTCCAAAAAACGAACTGTAGTTCCATTCACGACGTGGCTTGTCTGGGTTTTCATCATTCCATTTTACATACTAAGATTCTGATTTTTAGATGGAAAATCTTCTTATCAAATCTGTAACGGCGGAACTTATAATGTAATTGAATATGTCAACTTTTGACATATTCTTTGTATTTGGATTTGGTCCTATAACATGTCTGTCGCGAAATATATTGTTAACCCTGAGACGGCTCAGGGCTGGTGGTTGCTGTTTAGTAGCGAAGATTGAATAACAGCTAGCCAACGTTTCGGAAGCTTCATTGGTTAATTCCTCGTCTTCATCACTCTCACTTCCATCGTTAGCATCAGAATCGGATACTGCAGCGTTAGGAATGCAATCCATATTTTCCGTATCCTCGATACACAATGCGTCAGAGTTGCATCCGAGTCGACTGTAGACGTTATCAAATTGATGTAATATTCTTCTCTTTCTTCTGCAGACAACCTATTATAGATTTATGGACAAATAATTTATTATGAATATTAAACCGTAAGCTTGAAAATTGCCTTGAAACAACACTTACCGAAAGATATTGAAGAGAATTTGAACCGCTCATAATATTTGTTTGTTATTAGTTGGTGCACCTCAGTGAGTTGTTATTTTGACACTAAATCGTACATTGTAATTCTTTTACATTAAACATTTTTGGTTTACCATTAGAAATTGTTTCATTATTCTCTTCATAAAGAAGTAAATACAAAGCAATTCATATTCTCGGATTTTAAACCCAAATTTAAATGTCAAATCGGGAGCGACATTTGTATGGGGGCTATATCTAAGTCTGAACCGATCGTACCCACTTTCAGCATATGTGTTTATAGTTTGATTATAAGATGTTTTGCCAAATTTAAAGAATATCGAGTTCAATATGTGGTTTCTAGAGCGGAAAATGTCCATCGGGAGCGACTTTTTTATGGGAGCTATATCTTAATCTGAACCGATCTTACCTACTTTCTTCATAGGAGTTTATAGTTGGATTATAAAATGTTTTGCCAAATTTAAAGAATATCGGGTTCAATATGTGGTTTCTAGAGCGGGAGCAACTCTTGTATGGGGGCTATATCTAAATCTGAACCGATATGCCTCAAATTAAACAGCGTTCGTCCTTGATCCACAAAACTTACTTGTGCCAATTTTTGTTAAGATCGGACTATAATTGCGACCTGTAATTTGATTACAACAATAGATGGACAGACAGACGGACAGTCAGAGGGACAGATAGGCGGACATTGCTAAATCGATTCAAAAAGTGATTCTAAGTCGATCGGTATAATTAACAATGGGTCTATCTCGCTTCCTTTTGGGTGTTACAAACAAATACACAAAGACATAATACTCTCGTGGAGAGTATAATCATATGGGTCACCCGGGTGGGTTTCAGTAAACGATGACTACAAAAACCTTCAGGAAGGCGAAGGTTAAAGTGCTTCCAATGGTCTATTAATTTAGAAAAAAAAAATAGAACAAAAATGCAACATAAAAATTACACGGGAAAAACATGATTTTTAGAGGTGTGTTCAGCTTGACCCAGTGCCGAAATATTTTGCAGATCATCATTAAACAATCTAATCTTCATTTTTAGGTTGTGACCGCCGCAATTTGTTTTTTACCCATCCTAATGTGCAGTTGCTCTTAACAACTAGAAGGATGCAAGATAAACCCACTCTCCATCAGTTGCCTGTTTTATTTTACAAACTAGCATTTTCGCTGGATTTAGGAGCAAGCAAGTATTTTTTTGATAACTTCTCTACTGTCAAATTAAAAATTGAAAACAAACAATTGTCAATACGTTTATGTAAAGGAAGTGTATAGAGGAATTTAAGTGTGAAAATCACAAGACAACAATTTTAGGGAAAAGCAAATTTCAAGAAAATCTATAAATCTAAGTTATAACCTCTCTTGCAGAAGTATATGTATGTCATCTTCACGTATGAGAAAATCAAACAAACATCGTAAAAACATGACACATGAATATTTGAAATTACCTTATTTCTACAAGAAGGGTCACAGCTTCCAAACTTTGACTTTGAAAGGTAGAACAACGTTCATTTTTATTATTATATTCAGGTTTATGTTTTACAATTGCAAAATGGGCTGCTCGAACAAAATTGGGGAATATTAAAAACTTACATCCAAAGTAGTGAGTCTTTAACGCAAACTTTAAGAAATTTACATGGAAAAATTTCGAGGAGATATCAGTTCAGCCTTCATGAGGCTCATTTTCTTCTCGGTGGCTATACAAATAGGTAAAATTGCCGCATATGAGCTTCAGAGAATGCACACGTGACTATTGAGAAGCCAATGCACAATGTCCAAAACAAGTCCTTCCATAAATATGTTCTCTGGGAGTGAGAGTATATATATTAGGCTGTGTCACCAGAATAAATTGCAGCGGTTACCCCCAGAAATGAAGATTGGATTGTTTAACTGTGATCTGCAAAATATTTCGTCACTGGGTCAAGTTATATGTGAGGTTATCGCTCCTGAAAACCCCTCTAAAAATCATATTTTCCCGTGTAATTTTTTTATGTGTGATTTTTGTACAAAATTTTTCCTGAGTTAGTAGACCCTTGGAAGTACTTTAAATACAAATTTGTATTCTTTTCTTAAAATAACTCATTGCTCATATTATTCGACATTTATATTGATTTTTTGTGGTTTTTCAAGTTGACAGCTAAAAACTCATATTTCTTGGAAACATTTTGTAAGAGGTGTTATGAAAAATAAATAGAAGGAATCAATACATTTTGAATGATGCCTAAAAAATACGTCACTGATTCCAAGATTGTAAAAAATTTATACAGGAGATGGATTTTCAGAGCCAAAATTTTCTTTTTACAAAAATGAGAGCTGCGGCATCAATTTCATTCCTATGCTCATCATTTAGGCTTCATTCGAAAGGTATTGACTGTCGCTATTTATGTTTTATAAAATAATAACACCAAATACGAAATATGTTTCAGTTGCCACTATGAAAAACACAATAAATAATTTTAAAAGTCCAATAATTCGACCAAAAAGTAACTTTAAGACAAAAATCTAAATTTATAAAAATTTGACCAAAATGCAACATGAAAAAAATTACACGGGAAAAACATGATTTTTAGGAGCATTTCCAGGAGCGTTTAGCTCACAGACGGCTAGATCTAGGAACGACCCAGCCTAACATACATATATAAGTCGGATTAACCGACTGAAACTTACTTATTTGTTTTGTGTAAATTTTATGAATCAGTATGCACACAAAAAATATTTGTTTAGGTCTCGAACACAATTTTTTAGTTTTTGTATCTTAGTGTGCGTTCTTGTAGACCCTTAAAATTCAATTTCGTTTTATTCAATTAGTCTGCTCCGAAAACTGATCCCCGACCAGCAAAAACACAAGGTGCAATGACTACAAAATTGCAATAACATCTCCGATTTTCGTAGAGATTTTTCAATTTCATTTTCGTGTCTTTTTCTCTTCCAATATTTGCCATTGTTGGAGGTTGGGAGGTTCTTGTTCGGCCAGTCGTCGCCTTTGATTCCATTTTGCTGGGGAAATTCAATTTGATGTTTTTCCTGCTCTCTGGTCTTCGATATTTAATTAAATTCTTCCATACACTGAGTTTACAAGAATTCTCAGACACTCATAAAGGCTCCCCACAATCACACTCGTACATATGTCTTCTGCCTTCGTTTATTTTTTGTTTGAGTGATGTTGTAATTCTGTGTGTGCGTGTGTGTTTACAGATAGATTCGTATTTTTGTGTTTTCGTTTTTCCTTTTTTTGGCTAAGAGTCTGTAATACCTGCAATGCGACACGTTTTAACAGTTGACAAAACTTTGTGCCACATGTCATCGTAGAGTTTTTCTCAAATTTTACGTGTTTATCATCATCGACAACAATAACTCGGCATGGCAGGAGAAGAAGAGAAGCTGCAAAAGTTTGTGGAATGTACCAGCCGATATATGTATATGAAATGATATCTGGAATATAAATTATAAGAAAGACTAGCGGTTGGAGTTGCATTAGAAAATGCGGCCAGTTTCCTTCGTTTAGGTGTCAGTTGTTAAAAAATAAAACAAAATATTCCGTTATGTAATTTGTAACGCTCGTTTTTGCGCTGTTAAAGCAAACAAATATAAAATGTTAACAAAAATATATTTTTTAGAAAAATTCTAAGTTTGTCATTCCGTTTGTAACAATTTGAAATATCGTCCTGAGACTCATATTCATAATCGTCGTAAAATTCTAAGACGGCCTAGCAATGTCCGTCCGTCTGTTGAAAGCACGCTAGCATCTAAACGAAATGAGCCAGGACGTTCAAATTTTCAACGAATACGCCTAATATTGGTAGTAGGTTAGTATTGAAATAGGGGAGAAATGGCTCCAGAGGGAAAATTTTTTCCCTAACAAGGACAGAAAATACCTCTAATATTTCGAGAGTTTTTCGACATGTCTGCTTATATTTACTTGATATATGATTGATATGCACATTTATAGCGTATATGTGCGATTCTTATTTGTTATGGGCTGAAATGGGGCAAAAAGGGATAAACGATAACAGGTAGAGACACGAAATTCGGTGGGTACATTTCACGCAAAATAAAATGATTTTCAAGATACGTACTTTTCAGGGGAGAATTTTGGAAAAGGGATAAAATTGGCACCGACGAAATGGCTGCAGCTAGAATAACGAAATTCGGTATGTACAGTGCAATGACTGCATAGACGAGTAAAATCAGGGACATTTTTCCAAAAAGGGATACAGTTGGTACCAATTAAACAGCTGCAGCTAGAAAAATGAAAATCGATGTATATCAGGATGCTATCTTCCAATAATCGTCCTTTTAGGATCAAAAAGGGATAAAATCGGTGCCGACCCAATGGCTGCAGATAGACCCAGCAAAAAAAGACATGGCGGTTTCAGTAAGTTCTATTCTCCAACAAATACTCATAACACATCTATTCCTCCTAAACAACTAAAAGTGGTACCATCAAAACAAAACTATTTTTGCTGCTCGATTTGCTGCTGAAACTTCAATAGAAGATGTAGCATCATACGTTAAATCTAAGTTGGATGCAGATGTTGAAATTATCGTTTTTAAATTTAAATATACCGAGAAACGGAGCAAAGCTTCGTTTAAAATCATTGCTCCTGAATACGTATTTGACTCTGTTTTTAATCCTGATTTTTTGCCGCCGAAAGCTATTATTCAGGAATATGTTCATTGAGATAACATTCGATTAGATATTGTTCACTTACCGTTGCAATCAAACGTTGTGTCAAAAAACTAAGTTCTTTACTTTGTGATAATCATATTCATGTGGTTTATCAAAATGTTAGAGGATTAAATTCTAAATTATCTAAACTTTTTACTGATAGTTATAATTTCAATTACCACTTAATTGTCTTTACTGAAACCTGGCTTCAGGATAAAATTTATAATTCAGGGTGTGATCGTTCTGAAAAAATTAAAAAAAAAAACAGGCGGTGGTCGCAGTCTCCATCGGCTTTCCTTCTGAACAAATTATATTGCCTTCAGTCGTTGATATTAAATTTGTTGCAATTAAAGTAAGTTTTAAGAATATAAACTTATTCATTTCATGTTCCTACATTCCTCCCGGCTCTGCTCAAAAAAATATTTTTTTCTAAATAATCAATTAAAATATGATTTTTTTCAAAAAAAATAGTTCTCAATTTTCTAGAGACTAATCCCAAACCACTGTTTCTATGTGAAAGTGAAATTCACTAAATTTGTAGCCACCATAATTGAACATATAAGCGGATATTATCGGACTTACATCTTCAAAGTGATAGTAGAAATACTAGAGACACCTCAGACAAAATATATGAATTTTAGTGAAAAATTTTCAAAGAAAAGTTACTCTATGTGTAATATTTTAAGTCATGGAAATATAACCATATACGGACACCATTACGTGGTAAAAGACCAAAAAAGACCCGTGTCTCCTAGTTTTGCCCAAATTCTTGCACTATTTTAAGGGCAACCAAAAATTTGGAAGTGATCATTTTAGTTTTGATTTACTCTCTGAGACAAAGTTGTAGCTCTTGTCATAACGAACATATTTTATTATTCATATAAAATCATATAAAATCAAGAAACTTCATCTTCAAGGTCAACATCGCAAATGTCTTCGAAGAAAATGTATAGGCTGTAGTGTGTGTAGGTAGCGTATACGTGTTGTTGATTAAGGCTAATATCACTCATACGCACTGTAGTCCGACTAACCATTAAAAGAAACAGTCCTGCAAGATTTATTTTTCCTACCTAAACAGTGGTAAAAATCATTCCTAATAAGTTCATATGTCCTAAAAAGTTGTTTACTGACATCTTAGGTACATTTTTGTAGTGGATTGTTTCCTTGAATTTTGAACGGTTTGCTATCTATGGACTTGAGCAAGAAAAAAATGTTAACAAATAGAATTTCTTAAAGTTTTTTTCCGATTTTGAACTTGAAGATGATTTTATATGTTTTTTATGACAAAAGCTACAACTTTGCCTCAGACAGTAAATCAAAATTTCAAACGGTTTGCACGATATGAGCCTGAGAAAATTATAAATTTTTCTGCAAAAATGACACCGTAGCCCCAAATCTTTGGGGCCCATAAAAAGTGCATGACTTTGGGCAAAACTGGGAGACACGGGTCTTTTATCACGTAGTGGTGTCCGTATATGGTTATATTTTTCGTGTCCCACTGTGCTATGCATAAAAAATTAAATATTTTTTCTCGCTTAGAAAATCAAACTATATCAGGAAATTTTTATATATAGACATCTGGATTTTTTTTCCACTAATATGCGTAAAAATGGCGTGGCTGATTTTAATAAAAACTGTAAAACTTTTTCATTTTGTTAATTGCAAACTCTTTCGAACCGAAACAAAAAAATTTCTATAAACTATTACTTTTGAGTTATCTGGGCGTTATGTGATGGACCTGGCCGATTTTTATGAACTGCTCGGTGCCAAACTTCATCACTCTACGAGTCTGTGCACTCAAAAGTGTGCAACCATCCCACTGCTAGTCTTAATAAACAATAATAAAAAACTTCCATTGCACCGTTGCACAAACTTTCACAACGGCATGATCTCACCCAACCAATTCATTGCTATCAGATGCATACGGAGGCATACCGATGAACCCTCCGATGTCTGTCTAGGTATCGACGTAGTAGATAATCAATCGGTTGGGCTGATATGTGGAATGATGTCCACTCCCCCGTTCTCTTTCTCATTCCTTCGAGTAAATATGACATATGCCATGGCACAGACATGCAACCATACATACATACATCCATACAGTCATATGTTTGTATTTTGTCTATCTGTGTGTGGATGTGTGTTCGTTATGGCATTCACATCACTGGGTATCTGTTCACCCAGGAAAATCTATGTCATTCAATGCTTCTCCAAGTTCTCTCTTTTTGCGCAACATAACAAGGACGCACACTAGGCACAGTTTTTTTGGCAGGTCTTTTTTGGGGGCTCACCTCGTTACAAATGAAACAAACAAGCAGGCGCTACGTTTTTCGAGATAATCGCGAGTTAAATGTATGGTTCAAAAGACCCCAAAGAAAGGCAACATATACAGAATATACAGGGTGAGCCATTAAAATTTAAATTAGAATCGGATATAAAAAAGTACTGATTATTTTTTCAAATTTCTGGATTTATTGGAAATGTTGAACTTTGTCATTTAATAATGGAACACAATATCATTCATATGACTACCACGACTGGCTCGGCAGTACCTCATCCCATCAACTCCATTTTTCAGTACTTTTCGATTGTTCCGGCTCGAATCTCTTCAATGGCAACTTCGATTTCATGTTTCAACTCTCAATTGTCTCTGGATGGTTTTGATCTGGATAAAAACTCCGAGGCTAATTATTCTATTTTCAAAAACAGTGCGTAAAATGGCTGTGTGATGGCGCCGTCTTGTTGAAACCGTATATCGTCCATGTCATTCTCTTGAATTTGGAAACAAAATTTCGTTGAGCATGGCACGGTAACGCACACCGTTGACGGTATTTCCCAATATTGATCGAGCTTATGCGTCCCATTGTGCAAATGTCAAACATAAACCTGAAAATAAAAATGAATGAATGTTATTCTACCTTTCAAAGTCAAAGTAATCGGTAGTTCAAATTAAAAATTTTAAGTAGCACACACTGTACAAAGCAAACTTTTAGAAAAATTGCTAATATTTTCATTAGAAGCTGGCTTTAAAATTGTAGCAATTGATGATCGTTGAAATGTTCAATTCACCCTAATGTACAGTGTACACATAAATATATATGCACCATGGCCCAATGAACGCCATCCCACATTTAGGCTTAAATATCGGAATTTTTACTACAAAAAGGCAAACATGTTGGGTTCCCGTCTGTTGATACCCTACAACTGGTTATATACAACACATCTGTAGTCTTTAGGACTAATCGCTTGTAAATATACTTGGTTTACCTCCTTGAATTTAAACTATTTATACCCTACACCACTTCGTGGACTAGGGTATTATAAGTTAGTTTTCCGCCAAATGTTTGTAACACCAAGAAATAATCGAGCTAGTCCCACCTTTAAGTATATGGATCGGCATAGAATCACCAGCTGAATCGATTTAACAATGTCTGTCTGTCCGTCTGCTGTCCATCTAAGATTGTTCGCACTCTACTGGTCGCTATTGTTATCCGATTGTCGTGAAATTTGGCTGAAGTTATTTTTTTGGTCCAGGACGATCGGTTTTGAATTTGGAGGAAATCGGTTCAGATTTAGATATAGCCTCCATACAAATATCCCTATAATTTACACTATTACTGCTCTAGAATACACATTTTAAATGGGATCCTGACAAAATTTTCAGGATCGTGTTATACTTGAACTAGAAACATCCAACGGGAAAGTGGACCACATGGGACCATGTTTTGATGTAGCCCCCATAGAAATTTACCTCCGATTTACGCTCTAAAATACACATTTTACATGGGATCTTGATCAAATTTCCCACACAATGTTACATTTAGACTAGAAACACCTATTTTGGAAGCCAGCTATATAGGTCAATGTTTTGGTATAGCCCCCATACAAATGGGCCCCCAGTTTACACTATTATCACTATTGGCCTTGATAACAATTCTGCAGATCATAGTATATCTTAATAAAGAACACCTACTTTGAAAGTGATCTATAAGATCCCACTTTTTAATGTAGCGCCCTTACAAATGGGCCCCCATTTTTATTATTACCCCTCTAGGACCCACATTTTACATCGGAAGTTTATTAAATTTTGCAGATTATATTTTATTTCAAATAAGTATACATACTATGGAAGTCAAATATATGGGTCCATATTTTGGTATAACCACCATAGAAATTTGGCCCCCATTCTACTTTATTATAGCTCTAGAACCGACATCGCGCGTTGGATCTCCATACAATTTTGCAGATCATATTATATTTCAACTAAGAATACCTACGTTGAAAGTGATCTATATGGCCCACTTTTTAATGTAGCGCCCATACAATGGTATATATTTAGTATTACCCCTTTAGGACCAACATTTTACATCGGAAGTTTTTCAAATTTTGCAGATCATGTTCTATTTCAACTAGGTATACTACACTCAGAAAAATTGCATTCCTAAATCTGAGTAATATCCCTGTTACTTGGTGCATACAATTTAGTTCAATAATTTTACTCCAGTTCAAAACTAGGTATATACACAGGGAGTGGTGTAGGGTATTATATAGTCGACTTTAGCCACTTCTTACTTGTTTTGAAATAAAACAAATTGAAATTATGTACAAAATTAGTTACTTTTAGCTGGTATTGATTTGTGTACCCTTCACCATAGTATGGAGTGTATATTCATTATACCCTCCTCTACAGAGTAGGAGGGTATATATCATCTGGGACAGAAAAAAGTGTAACGCATTGAAGGAGTGACTTAAGACCTTAAGTATTTTTGGACCAAATCAATTTCACGACTTTTTAAGATGTTTGAGCCGTTCGTCCGTTTGTATGTCTGGCTGGTTTACGCGATAACTCTCCAAAGGAGTTAAGAAAACAATTCAAACTTTGCACATGGTAATATTTTTCCCAAACTTAAGCTTGATCTTAGCGCATGATTCCCATAGGTATAAACTCATAAAAATTAACCCTTAACAATTAACTTCTTTTTGTAATATTGCAATTTCGTTTCTTTTTCTGTTGATTTGTTAAATAGTTTCAATTTTGTAATCAGTTCTCATATCGCAAATCAATGTGTTGACTCAATTTATTCACTCCATCCAAGTTTCTTCAATCCAGCCCCCTAGTTTATTTTCAAAGCCAGAAAAATCAATCTTCACTATATTTTATTGTGCAAGTAATACTGTGAAATTTGCTATTTGGCAATGCTTTTATAGAAGGTGCATTCACATGGTATATGTGTGATATTGCCACACCCCTTGTGGTACCACCCACACAAAGTGACATAAGATTTGTTTCAAATAAAACCGATGTGACATCCATACGGGTAGTCAAAATCATTTGCAATTTGCAATATGATATTTGAAAATGTTTTTATAAACACATTAAACCTAAAAAATATTTACGCATTAACCATTCCACTTTTTGTTCATCCCACACAATTAGTTTTCTGGTGCAATATAAATGCACTTCTGTACTTTTATTGTACTTTTCAGATGTGAGCGGCACAAAAAGTGATAAAAATGGATCGCACTAAATTATTGCAGCTAGAATCGTGAAATTTGACCATGTAGGAGCGCTGTAAAATTTGATTTTTCTATATTTTAACTTTTAAAGGGTGCAAGGGACAAAAGGAATCAAAATGGTACAAATTTAAGTATTGCAATTATAGTCGTGAAAATTCCTCTGACAACGTAGAAGAGCAATTTAAATGTTATTTTTTTTAAATTTGTACTTATAAGGGGTGGGCGAGACAAAAGGGGATAAAATGCTACCAACTAAAGATTAAAGATAGAATCTTGAAATTTGGTATGTAAAATCCTCTAACAACGTAGAAGCGTAAACTAAATGGATTTTTCGAATTTTGTACGTAAAAGGGGTGGGCGGGACAAAACGGGTTCAAAATGGTACGAACTAAAATATTACAGCTAGAATCGTGAAATTTTCCGCTCTAGAATCCACATATTTTAACAGATTTTCTTCTTATTTCGCAAACTGAAAACAATTGTGGTAAAAATGTGTTAGATCGGTTCAGATTTATATATAGCTTCCATACAAATTTCGCTCCCGATTTGACTTTTTCCGCTCTAAAAACCACATATTTTATCAGATTGTCTTCATATTTGGCAAAACAACTTATATTTAAACTAGGAACACCTATGGTGAAAATAGGTCAGATCAGTTCAGATTTCTATATAGCTCCCATTAAAATTTCGCTCCCAATTTGACTTTTTCTACTCTAGAAACAACATATTTTAACAGATCCTCTTCAAATTAGGCGAATTATCTTATATTTGTTCTATAAACAGTCATGATGCTAATGGGTCAGATCGGTTCAGATTTATATATAGCTAACACACACCCGACTTTAGCCTTTCCTCACTTGTTTTAATTGTATCGAAGTAGAGGGATGTACACAGCGAATTTCATGTTTCTAGCTATTGTCGTGTCATTGGTATCATTTTTATCACTTTTTATCCCATTTCGCCCGCTACAACTTTTATTTACTTTTTGGTGCTTTTAAGCTACAAGAGCAACGTATGCATCAAATTTCAAGTGCATATATAGCAGAAATTAAAATAAATACTTAAATAGACTAAATATTAGTGGGCATTTTTGCCCACTTTCAATCTCAACCGATCTGCAACCATAAGACACATTTAGGGAAAACAAGTAAGGAAAGGCTAAAGTCGGACGGGGCCGACTATATAATACCCTACACCACTCCCTGCGTATATACCTCGCTGTGATTACTAAACCCAGGCATTTCATGGGAGCAATTTTATGTAGTTCATCTATCTCATTACAATTCAATTCAGTAAAAAAGTGAAATCGGGGATGATTTTTGAATCATGTTAATGTATGTGTTTGGCAAAAAATGTTAAATCGGAAAGGACATTTGTATGGGGGTATATTGATACCTGTAACGATGTGACCCGCTTTCACCATGTATGTTTATTGGTGAAATAAAATATGCAAACTTTGGCCAAAATCGGTTCAACATTCGGGAGCGACATTTGTATTGGAGCTATATCTAAATCTGAACCGATCTTTCCCACTTTCAGCACAGGTGTTTCTACTTCGATTATAAAATGTTGTGCCAATTTTGAAGAAAATCGGGTGCAATATGTCGTTTCTAGAGCGCAAAAAGTCAAATCGGGAGTGACATTTGTATGGGAACTATATCTAAATCTGAACCGATCTTACCCACTTTCAGCATAGGTGTTTTTAGTTCGATTATAAAATGTTGTGCAAATTTTAAAGAAAATTGGGTACAGTATGTGGATATTAGAGCGCAAAAAGTCAAATCGGGAGCGACATTTGTATGGGGACTATATCTAAATCTGAACCGATCTTACCCACGTTCAGCATAGGTGTTTTTAGTTCGATTATAAAATGTTGTGCCAATTTTAAAGAAAATCGGGTACAATATCTGGATTTTATAGCGGAAAAAGTCAAATCGGTAGCGACATTTGTGTGAGGGATATATCTAAATTTGAACCGACTTCCTCCAAATTCAGTACCGATCGTCCTTGGCCCAAAAAAGTAACTTCTGCCAAATTTCATGATAAGCGGGCTACAATTGCGACCTGTAGAGTGCGAAGAAGCAAGGTGTTACAAACTGAATGACAAAATGAATATAATATGTCGAGGGTGTAAAAGTGAAAGTAAATTAATATTATTGTGGAACTTTTTCCTTCCAATAAAGCTCATATATGATTTTTATAAAGGTAATATTGGATACCACATAGTATGTGAGCCAAAAACACACACACAACACTCACCCTATTAGCCATTTTTTTTTAATTTTGGCTGACGTCATAATAGTGTAAATCAGATGAATATCTGGGCATATGTGGGCTATATCTGGATATCATCCAATTTTCTTCATATTCAATACCGAACATCCCAGACAGAAACATACATCGACCAGTGTTTTGATCACAAATAGACAGACATCGTAAACTCGACTCAGCTGGAGATTCTAAGCCGATCGGTATAATTAAAGGTGGATCTAGCTCGTTTATATATAGGTGTTAAACAAATTTGGCGAGAACTAACTTATAATACCCTATTCCTCGAAGTGGTGTAGGCCATAAACAACTCATAGCATACAAACGCTATTACAAACTTAGTTTACTCTCCTACAGCGTTGAAGGATGCGTCAATGCTTCATGGAGGGTAAACAATACTCGCACCACCACAGCCGCCAACAGAGCAAAGGCACATAAATATTCACTGAATATGTATCATCGACTATCTTCACACGCGGATATGTGTGTGTGGGTGTATGTGCGGTGTGTCGGAAGTTTTTAATAACGTTGTTGTATAAGACCAATCAGCATTTTTGCATCAGGTTGCCGATAACACTTTCATATTGTATAACGCTTTCATAAAAACCCCATGGTGAAGATGGTGCTGATGATGATGATGAAGTAAACGACACGATTATGAATGCGATGGTAAAGATTAAACAGTTGCCATCATGTTGTTTTACAAAACAAAAAAGAATCAACATTTAAAGCAGCATCAAATACGATCTGATAAAAATTCCGCATCAGGTTTAGAGTTATGTCATTAAAGATGATAAATATCTTCTGACGCTGGTGCGTGGAGAAGGGTGTGCAAACATAAATGTTTTCAAAAATACATTTTCCTTTTCGTACTAAGCTAGACATTTCATGTTTGTTTTTCGATTCCAGTACTCAACACAGCAGGGAGGCAAATCTATTTTGCGTGCTTATAATAACAATAGGGTTACTCTAGGTTGGTGATATATAACTTACGGAGGTATTTAATGCACTGACATAATACAGTGTGGCCTCAATGAGACCTAGTGATGTATCATGGTGGTTTTGCGATAGCAGTTATTGCACAATTTGAATTTTGTGTGAGATCCAACTTTAAAATTCTCTGAAATGTTTTACTGGTTGTATTGGCCGGCATTGCGACGAGTTGAGACTGTTGTCTTAAGTGCGACAATTTCGTTCCATTTCGTTTGGGACTATCCCATGATGATCCCATTCTGAAATTTTTACAGGCTTTATAGAAAATTGTTGCCTATTTTTGGACAAATTAAAAAAAATAAGTAAGGAAAGGCTAAAGTCGGGCAGGGCCGACTCTATAATAAACTCCACTTTCTATCCGAATACAATTAAATACGGTGAAAAAGTGAAAACGGGAAGGTTTATTATATCCTGTAAATGTATGTGTTTGACAAAAATGTTAAATCGAAAGGACATTTGTATGAGGATATATTGAAAGCTGTAACGAAATAGGTGAAATATAAAATGTATAGTTTGGCCAAAATCGGTTAAACTTTTCGGAGCAACATTTGTATTTCGGCTATATTTAAATCTGCACCGATCTTACCCACTTTCCCCATAGTTTTGTTTAGTTGGACTATAAGATATTGTTCCAATTTTAAAGAAAATCGGGTACAATATGTGGTTTCTAGAGCGAAAAATGTCAAATCGGGAGGGTCATTTGTATGGGGGCTATATCTAAATCTGATCCGATGTTACCCAATTTCAGCACAGTAGTTTCTAGTTGGATTATAAGATGTTGTGCCAAATTTAAAGAAAATCGTGTTAATATGTGGTATCTAGAGTGAAAATGTCAAATCGGGAGCGACATTTGTATGGGGGCTATATCTAAATCTGAACCGATCTTACCCACTTTCTGCATAGTTGTTTCTAGTTAGATTATAAGATGTTGTGCCAAATTTAAAGAAAATCAAGTACATTATGTGGCTTTTATAGCGGGAAAAGTCAAATCGGGAGCGACATTTATATGGTGGCTATATCTAAATCTGAACCGATCTTACCCAATTTAAGCACAGTTGTTTCTAGTTGAAATATAAGATGTTTTGCCAATTTTAAAGAAAATCTATTGTAATATGTGATATCTAGAGTGAAAATGTCAAATCGGGAGCGACATTTGTATGGGGGCTATATCTAAATCTGAACCGATCTTAACCAATTTCAGCATAGTTGTTTCTAGTTAGATTATAAGATGTTGTGCCAAATTTAAAGAAAATCGAGTACAATATGAGGTTTCTAGAGCGGAAAATGTCAAATCGGGAGCGGCATTTGTATGGGGGCTATATCTAAATCTGAACCGATCTTACCCACTTTCTGCATAGGTGTTTCTAGTTAGATTATAAGATGTTGTGCCAAATTTAAAGGAAATCAAGTACAATATGTGGTTTCTAGAGCGGAAAATGTCAAATCGGGAGCGACATTTGTATGGGGGCTATATCTAAATCTGAACCGATCTTACCCACTTTCTGCATAGTTGTTTCTAGTTAGATTATAAGATGTTGTGTCAAATTTAAAGACTGCATGGAATTCAGTGTATACATTCCTCTGACTGCATAGACACGCAAAATGAAAAGTTTTTTCCAAATTCTTACTTATTTTTTTACGACAAAAATTGAATCATGAAGTTAGGTCATTTTGCACGTTTGATAATGGATTTTCAAAATTAATTAAATTAAAATAGAATGGAAATACAATCAACTGTAGCACCCACTATCTACAAATATTTATGGTATTTAAGATTTTTGAAAATATAAATATAAGAATATTTATTTTTGTTGTTTGTATGTATTGTTGGTCTGTTATGTTGTATGTGTTTTGTTATTTATTTTGGTTTAAGACCAAAGGTTGTGCTGAAGTTTTCACCAAAAACCAAAATTAGCAAAAAGGCAAAGTGCGACCTTTATTGTTGCAGCTAAAAGTTGACTGCGCAGTTTCGATGAGCGCTACCCATCGACTTAGTTCGGTGGACTAATTTGTTTATCAGCGCTTCTCATTTGAAATATGTGACCGCTGGTACTAATATGAACCCTGATTTAAGGTAAAGCTCTACCTACTTTGACACACTAAAAAAGCACAATAGAGTAGCTATTATTTCTTGTTTTTTATAGGAACACATGTTTTTTATAGGAAATAATGGACGCGACTTTCAAATCAAAATACCGAAGACGTCATCATATAGTGAGATAACAAATTTAAAGAAATATATATATATAGTTCACAGTAGTAAGTTGTCTAATTATTTTGTAATTTTAAGTGGGTTGCGACTTTTGTATGGGGGGTATGCCTCAAATTAAATATCGTTCGTCCTTGATCCACAAAACTTAGTTGTGCCAATTTTTGTTAAGATCGGACCATAATTGCGACCTGTAACACAGACAGACGGCAGACAGACGGATACTGCTAAATCGATTCAAAAAGTGATTCTAAGTCGATCGGTATAATTAACAATGGGTTATCTCACTTCATTCTCCAAAATATAAACAACATCAAAATTCCAATGTTCATCAACTTCAGTGGACTGCATCTTTTTAGCGCTGAGGAGCGCTGTTTAAGGAAAGGTGTCAAATTACAGCTTGAAGTCTCAGCTAAAATTAAAAAAAAAATCAGCTGCTCCTTTCAAAAAAGCAGTAAAATTATGTTAATAATGTTAAAAAATGTTAAACGATTATGCTTAAATTACTTATTCATGTTTTTTCTGTTTATTTTTTCTATGGGAGGTGGGCAGATCAGGTATAAATATTCAGGAGCCCATTCTACAATTATAATATTTATTTTTTTTTGAAAATTGAGTTGACGCATTAAAAATCAAGGGAGTAATGCCACTTTTTCAATACAAGTTGTATGGGAAGTGGGCGGATATTTTTCAAATTTCACACAAATGACTCTGCGTGTTTAAAAATGGTATGGGCCGAAAAACAATATCGTAGGTCAAAATTTAATTTTCACTTTGTGTGGGATGTGGACGTGGATAGTTTTGATTTTTCCATTTTTTTCTTGATTCAAACAAAAAATGTTTATGTTTAGCCGCTCGTTCTATGAACCTCAACCAATGTGCGCCGTCTCCGTCAACGATGAGCGTTACAGTGTCATGCTCAACGAATATTTGTTTGTTTCAAGAGAAGGACATGGACGACATTTGGTTTCAACAACACGGGGCCACATGTCACAACCATCTATATTTTACGAATAATCAGACGAAAATTTTATATTTATTGGCTGCTTCGGAGCTGTGAATGGAGCCCTTCGTATTTTTTCTGTGGAGAGCCATTAAGGATATATGTTACGCAAACCATCCTTAGACAATTGAAGCGTTGAAACATGATATCGAAGTTTCCATTGAAGAGATTCGAACCGGAACAATCGAAAATATACCGAAAAATTGGGTTAATCGGATGAGGTACTACCGAGCCAGTCGTGGTAGTCATATGAATGATATTGTGTTCCATTATTAAATGACAAAGTTCAACCTTTCCAATAAAACCAGAAATTTGAAAAAATAATTAATATTTTTTCTTTTATAGTCAATTCTAATTTAATATTTTGAATGGAGCACCCTGTATCTCAAAAAAGTTATCTTTTTTACAAAAGTTCTAGAATTTTGGACGCTTGAATTTGTTTCTGGACCACAGTGCAACATCTCCAGTCGATCTCTTTAGTATGTTTCAGTTTACACGTCCGAATACAACACGTGTTATATGTATTCCAAATCTTTAAGTTCATCTTTTATAGCTGATCAAAAGATATTTATTTCAGAGGGTAATCATGCATAAGTTAAGTTGTTGCAAACGCATTGACAAAATGAATTATTAATTGTTGATATAACCAAGCAGCCATCTCTTTACGCAAAACCCGAAACGTGCTGGTGATGCGTGAATGTTTGATTAAAACCAATAGCTAGCTATTCAACATCAATGGATTTCACAGCCTATTTACGTTCAACCCAGTCCCCACGACACAAGCTATGTATTTGAATAGAGAATTAATCCATAACGAACAAAAACTAGTAATTAATTACGACAACATATTCAACTACATACGCTAATGTCTTGGGATCTCTTTGTCGTAGTTGTAGTTGTCGTCATAATCTGCTGCACAGCGACAAGCGGCAAGCGATGGATGCCAAGGCACAGTGAAAAGCCGCAATCTTTAATTCAGCATTTGATGGTATCTTCGAAGCGCCTGAGTCGTGAAATAATTAACAACAACCGGAGGAGAGGAGACTTCGTGAGTTGAGTCGCGTCGAGCCAAACCGCAGACACAGACAGACGACGCCATAAGCGCAGACTGGGTTAGGTAGGTAAGGAGATACGTACGTGCACGCATGACTGCCAACTAACTCGCTAATGACAATATCCATATGTATGTGGCACACACATGCACACACACCCAGACACTCATAATCTTATTAAAACTGCCACAAGGACATTGCGTATCAGATATCCTTTTGTTTGCCATCTTCCATGATGTGGATGTAATGCGTTGGTATTGGGGTATTGGCTTGATTGTGTGTGTATGTGTTTTGTTTGGTGCCAAACGAAAATGTGTCATTTGCTTTTGTTAGATTTTATCATTTAATAGGCATGTGGAGGTTGCGCTGGCAAGCAAGCCTTTCGAAAAATATCAAATTTTGCTTGAAAATTTGATATACCCTCCACCATTTGTCATACCTCGACCTGAGACCCTAGAAACTACACTTGGGTCTCTTTTTATGCGGTATTTCGGTTACTCGGAAACTGTGATTAGTGTGAATTGGGGGAGGTCCATTTGTATGGGAGCTATACCTAAACTAGTACTCATATACAGTAGACTGGGTCGCGGTCCATAAAAATGGATAAACAATTTCCAGTCATCCCACGAAAATAGAGGCCGGGTTTGATGTTGAAAAGTCGCTGCGAAGCCACTTGAAAAGACTTTTGACATGGTCGAAATCATGATCGTGGTAGTCTGCAGCCAAGTAATAAATGTCACCATGCCATTTGTAAATAAATTTGCATTCTATTAAATATAGAAGCAAAATGGTCTTGAGCCAGGACAATATCCCAGTTCAAATCAAATATTGATTACAGACCAAAAAAATGCAAACGAAAAAACTGAAACAAAAGAGCGTTGGCACGGCAGAAGTATTGCTGGTTAACTATACCTGCATATACACATACTTACATATGCAACACAATGAGATGCTTGTAAGATGGCATGTGTGCTTTATTACTTGGTGCGATTTTTTAAACGCAAGTGAGTTGTGCTTCTCGTTCGTTTGTGAGAATCATCTCCTTATAGAGGCCGGGTTTGATGTTGAAAAGTCGCTGCGAAGCCACTTGAAAAGACTTTTGACATGGTCGAAATCATGATCGTGGTAGTCTGCAGCCAAGTAATAAATGTCCCCATGCCATTTGTAAATAAATTTGCATTCTATTAAATATAGAAGCAAAATGGTCTTGAGCCAGGACAATATCCCAGTTCAAATCAATTTTGGATCGTTTAATGATGATTTGTAAAAAATGTCGTTCCTAGATCAAGCCTTCTGCGAGCGAAACGCTCCTGAAAATATCCCTAAAAAACATGTGTTTCGTGTGTATTTTTTGTGCTGCATTTTTGTCAAATTATTTTTTTTTTTTGAAGCACTTTAAATATAAATTTTGATGCTTGTCTTAGAGTAATTTATTTTTATATTTTATTTATTGAAAATATTTGGTGCTAGTATTTCATAAAACATAGATAGCGGCAGTCAATACTTTTCGAATGCTATCCAAATGATGAACATAGGATGAATATTAACGCCGCACAGTTGTTCAGAATCAAAATCCATCGGCCAAAATTCAATAACTTTTTTTCAAGTACACATTTTTGAGTTCTGAAAAAAATCAAAATTAGACAAAGACCCAAGGATTATTTTGAGATATTAACATTAAAAAAGGGAAATCGGAAATATTTTAGAAATCGCCACAAAGTTGACTACTTTTCGTAGTTTTCGATTTTAAAGAAAATTACAATTTTTAATTTTTGTTTTTAGATTTTTTCAGATTTTGAAAATTGAAAAAAACCTAATATCTTTTTTTGACTTGATCGAACTGTTGCTCACATATTTTAAAAGATTTTGCACAAAATTTTATAATATAAATTGTTGTTTCTTAGCTTTATTATGACGTCAAAACTATGTTTGTGCCAAATATAGTTTGTTTGTAATAAATATTTTAAAAAATATCCTTTTTGAACAAATGTCTGACTTTGAACCAACACAACTTTTTTCTTTCAAAAACCTCTAACGAAAGATATACATATTTGGAAAGGTTGAAGGGTTCTTCGCTTTTATACCCTCCACCTGCAGGATGGGGGTATACCAACTTTGTCATTCCGTTTGTAACACCTTGAAATATCGACCTGAGACCCCTATAAAGTATATATGTTTTTGATCGTCATAAAATTCTAAGACGATCTAGCCATGTCCGTCCGTCTGTTGAAAGCACGCTATCATCTAAACGTCTTATAGTCGTAGATCGGTTGGGATTGAAACGGGGCGAAATCGGCCCAAAGGGAAACATTTTTCCCTCACAAGGACTAAAAATACCCATAATAATCCCTAATATTTTAGCGTATTTAAGCATGTTTTTTGAATATGTCTGTTTATATTTGCTTGATATTTGGTATGCTCATTTCCGTTATAGCATAAAACGCGCACAACAAAGTGATTTTTAATCGTAGGGGGTGAATGGTAAAAATGGTACCTCTCAAACGGCAACATCTAGAAACACGAAATTTGATGTGTACATTCATCTAATTGAGTAGATACATAATATAAAAGTATTTTTCCAACTTCGTACTTTAAAGGGATAAAAAGAGAATAGAGGGATAAAAATGGTACAAACCAAACGGTTGCACCTAAAATAATGAAATTCGGTATATACATTCCTCTAATTGCATAGACACGCAAAATAAAAAGATTTTTTCAAATTCGTACTTTTTACTTTTACGACAAAATTTGGTTGAATAATGGAGTTAGATCATTTTGCACTATGTACGTGACCTAAAGGATTTTCAAAATTTGTACTTTTGGAATTAAAATAGAATGGAAATACACCCAACTGTAGCACCACTATTTATGGTATTTAAGCTTTTTTGAAAATATAAATATAAGAATATTTATTTTTTGAATTGATTTGAAGTATTATTTCGGTATATATAGTGTAAAGGTATTGGTAGCCTTCACTTGTAAGCGTGGTATGAAATAATAAAAATAGTACATTTATTTATAAAATTATTTTTTCAATATTTGTATTTGTTTTGGTTTGGCTATATTAAAAAGTATATTTTCCTGTAATATTACTGCACTTCTACGAAAATCGACATCATCTATGGAATGCAATCCATGGTGGAGGGTATATAAAGTAAAGTAACTTTTGCCCTCCCGAAATTGCCCCCTTGGATGATAGAATATATTTAGTGCAAAAAGTCAGATTTTATAGTTCCTAAACGCAATTTACTTATTTTATTCTCATTAACTTC
The DNA here is from genome assembly GCA_947397865.1 of Polietes domitor. Classification (NCBI taxonomy): domain Eukaryota; kingdom Metazoa; phylum Arthropoda; class Insecta; order Diptera; family Muscidae; genus Polietes; species Polietes domitor. The sequence continues at coordinate 123,449 of CANDYM010000304.1, forward strand.
TGAAAATAATGTAGGCATATAAAAAGATGTGTACATTTCATCTATCCTCATAGTAAATTTTATAACAATCGGAGTTCATTTGCAATAAATATGACCGAAAAACCAAAATTATAATGCTAAATCAAGTGTTGGGCATAGTATCGGTAAGTGAAGCTAAGAAACCACTATTTCTTATAAAAAATGTGAGTTCAAAATCTTTTAAAATGTGTGAGAAACACTTCGACAAAGTCAAACAAGTAAGGAAAGGCTAAAGTTGGGCGGGGCCGACTATACAATACACTCCACTTTCTATCAGAATACAATTCAATTCAGTAAAAAAGTGAAAACGGGAGAATTTTTGTATGTTTCCTAATCACATGCTAATATGACTTGGTCCAACTTGTCAAATCGAGAATAATACTTGTATCGGGGCTATACCCAAACATGGAATGAAGTGACTAACTTTCACAATAAGTTCTTTCAGTTGAAGTATAACGTGTTATGCTCCATTTTAAGAAATTCTCTGAAAATACGCGGTTTCTGGGGAAACGAAATTTGTATGAGAGGTATATGTAAATCTGAACCGATGTGTCGTATTTTCACCATAGGTGTTCCAAGTTTAAAAATAAGATGTTTTGCCAATTTTGAAGAAAATCTGGTAAAATATGTGGATTCTAAAGCGGAAAAATTCAAATTGGGAACGAAATTTGTTTGGGAGCTATATATAAACCTGAACCGATCTGACACATTATTACAGGTGTTTCTAATTGAACTGTACGATGTTTTGCCAATTTTGAAGAAACTCTGTTGAAATATGTGGTATCTATAGTGAAAAGGGTCAAATCGGGAGTGAAATTCGTATGGGGGCTATATCTAAATCTGAACCGATTTTCTTCAAATTACATAGCGTTCATCCTTGTCCCGAAAAACTTCGTTGTGCAAAGTTTCGTTTGGTTCTGGCTACAATTGCGACCTGTATCGTGATTACAAAAATAGATGGATAGACAGACAGACGGACATTGCTATATCGATTAAAAAAGTGATTCTAAGCCGGTCGGTATAATTAACAATGGGTCTATCTCCCTTCCTTTTGGGTGTTACAAACAAATGCACAAAGACATAATACTCTCGTGGAGTGTATAAAAAAGAGATTACGTTTTTACCAAATTTTCAATCTGTAATACAAAATAAATAAAAATTTTTCTTCGCATTATGTACAAATATGTTAAAAAAGCATAAAAACAAAAAATAAAAATTTTAATTTAAAATCGAAAAATACGAAAAGTAGTCAAATATATATCAAAATAATGCATAGGTCCTTGTCTAATTTTGGTTTTTTTACAGAACTAAAAATTGTCTACTAAAACATTTTGGCCTAGAGATTTTGATTCTGAACTACTGTGTTCGAACATTTTGGCTCCATTTCCTGTATTAAATTATTTTATAAACATGGAGTCAGTGAATAATTTGAAAGGTATTGATTCCTTCTATTTATTTTTCATCACACCTCGTACAAGAAATATGAGTTTTTAGATGTAAACTTGAAAAACCACAAAAAATCAATATAAACGTGCGATAATATTTAAAGTGCTTCCAAGGGTCTATTAATTCAGAAAAAATGCATAAAAATGAACTTAAAAAAATTACACGGGAAAAATATGGTTTTTTGGGGTATTTTGAGGAGCGTTTCACTCACAGAAACAAAGAACTTCATCTTCAAGGTCAAAATCGTAAATGTCTTCGAACAAATATTATAAGGAGTAGTGTGTAGGTAGCGTATACGTGCTGTTGGTTAAGGATAACATCACTCATACGCACTGCTGTCGGATCGACCATTAACAGAAACAGTCCTGAATTTTGCACGGTTTGCTACATAAGGACCTGAACAGTGGAAAAAGGTTAAAAAATCAAAATGTACAATTTTTGTTTTTTATGTCAAGAGCTACAACTTTGCATCAGAGAGTAAATCAAAACCGTAAACAAACGGTTTGCAAGATATGAGCCAGAGAAAATGATCACTTTCTGCAAAAATGACACCGAGGCCCCAAAAGTTTGGGGGCCCCATAAAAAAGTGCATGACTTTGGCCAAACTATGAGACGCGGGTCCTATTTTTGTCTTTTATCACGTAGTGGTGTTCGTATATGGTTATATTTTTTCGTTTTGCTCTGTGTAATGGAACACAATATCATTCATAAGAGACTATAACGGCTGGCGCGGCGGTACCTCATCCGATCAACCCAACTTTCAGTACATTTCATTACATTTCAACGCTTCAATTGTCTCTGTATTGTTTGCGTAACTTTTGTCCTTAATGGCTCTCACAGAAAATAATCCAAAGGGTTCACAGCTCGAGGCGTCCAATTGACATCACAATTTCGCCTGATTATTCGATTTTCAAAGGCAGTGCCTAAATGTGGCCCCGTCTTGTTGAAACCAAATGTCGTCCATTTCATTCTCTTGCATTTATGGAAACAAAAATTCGTTCAGCATGGCACAGTAACGGCGCCTCCTTGCTTGTCTTCGAAATAAAATTACCCAATGATGCCGCCAGCCAAAATTCATACCAAACAGTGACTTGTTTTTGGATGCATTTGCTTCTCAATAGTCACGTGTGCGTTCTCTGAACCCCATTTTGCAATTTTGCTTATTGACATAGCCACCGAGATGAAAACAAGCTTCATCTGAAAACGATTTTTCGGTAAAATTCTTCATCTCCTGCCAAACAATCTTCAGACCATTGGACGAAGCGAAAACGCATCGGATGGTCATGAGGCTTCAGTTGTTGGACCAATTAAACTTTGTAAGCCTTCATACCGAGGTCTGTATGCAAACTTCTTCTCAAAGAAGTGCGAGAAATATTCAGTTCCTGAGATCGATGAGGAGTTGATGTTGATGGATGTTCTTGGACTCAGCCACAGCAGCAATGTTTTCGATTGAACGCACTGGACGAGAACGTACACGGGTTGGTTTGTCCAATAACGATCCACTTTTATTAACTCGTTTCACAAATTGACGCACAAACTGCACTGAAGGCTGATCTCTTCTCGAAAATTGTCCTCGTAATTTTTTTTTTCACTGAACCAACACTCAGGGGATGTCCCTTATAAATGCAGTGCATTGCGTTGGTGGAAGGAAGATCAGGTATGGGAAGGAGGAAAGAGGGAGTAGTGTCTGTTGACATCTGTTTTGAATCTCTGAATGTCGTAATTGGAGGGAAAGATATTTGCCTGAAGTCGATTCCACATACGGATAGTACGGGCGAAGAACGAATTTATTCTGTAATGTGTAGTGCGGCCGTTTGTCCAATCGACAACAAATGGGTGAGCGTTCCTGGAGAGTCGCGTATATCTACCGAACGTTCTCACGGGCGGTATGAGATCACGAATTTCCGAAGAACAAACACCATGAAAGTATCGATAGAACAATGACACACAACCAACATTACGATGGTATTCAAGGGAGACAATAGAATTTCTTACAATTTGCGTTAAAGATTCACTACTTTGGAAGTAAGTTTTTATTTCCCATATTTGTTCGAGGATTTTGCAAATGTCAAAAATAAACCTGAAAATAAAAATAAAAATGAATGTTATAACACCTTTCAAAGTCAAAGAAATCTGTAGTTCAAATTTATGACTTTAAATGGCCCGCCCTGTAGTTCTCTTTGAATGTTGGTATTGAAATTTTGATCAAAATGTGGTTTCAAAATTAGGATTCTAGAGCAATAATTGTGTAAATCAGATGAGTATTGGCATGGAGGCAATATCTGATCCGATTTTCTTCATATTCTATATCGACTTCCCTGACAGAAAAATAATTGCCCTAGTCAAATTTCACGACATTCGGACAACAAAACCGACTAGTACTTTGCCCAAAATACTCGATGGACGAGCAGTCACAACACTGCATTATTTCAATATAAGACAGTTGGCACCATGCCACAGTCTCTACTATTACGGCGCATTTACGTAAATACTATATTAAAATATTATGCCAATTGATAGTCCTCCTCGTATTTTTCTTTGCAAATATCGCAATTTAAGGAAAATATATTTAAGGTGGATTTCCTGCACAAATTACGAGCAAATAACCATATTTGCTGAAGTTCAATTTGCAAATATCTGTAAAATATTTTACGAGTGCACTCAGCATCCACCCCCGGTCTGAATAAATATACATAACCCACTTTATCAGCTTTATCAACGTAAAATGAAAATGGTACACAACATTGGTAAATGCATAAATGTATATATTAGGATGTACCGCCAAATAGTTTAATGCAGAGGCATTCAGAAGAAATCTCGGACAATTTTTTACTGAATTTGCAGTGCCTGCAATACTATACCTTATACCAATCTCTGCGACAATACACTTCAAAATTTCAACTATACTATTCGGTATAGTATGAGTTCACCTTTAACCAATGGCAATTTTGCAAAAAAAAAAAAAAACAATTTAATATAAAGTTTCTGAAACGGCAATAGAGAAAAATAAATAAATGGAAAATGCGTTTTATAACATTTTTGTTTCGATTCTTCGCTGAAAGTTAACATTTTTAAAAATCACTTGGTCAAAAATATATTTTCCATGTCCAGTTAACCCAAAAAAGTATGGATTGCAATGTGCAAAATATTTCATCCGGGAGTTTTTTCTGAAAAATAGACCTTAGAAAGCAGTTTAAATTCAAAGTTTTATTCTTGTCTTAAGGTAATGTCAAATATTTAATCAAAAACTTTGTTTGTCGCAGTAGGACCTCTAAAATATTTTGTTCGGCAAACAACAAATCCACAGATTTTAAGAAACCAATTTGATATTAAAATTATTAAAATAAACTATTAACTGTACGTAGTGTGATTAAAAATAACGAAATTGATCAAATACGGAAAAACATATTTCTATCAAATATTTACCCAATGTGACCTTTAGAGTATTTTGACCTCTTCGATTTTAATGAAAATTGGATCTTACATTCTACTAGTGGATACGGGTAATATAGCATATATGGTAGCTGAAAGTAGTAAGTGGTTTGAGTTCTACAGTAGTCCAAACTTGGTGTTCTTGGGGGTTTTTGCGAAAAGATCGTTACAACACATTTTACACAACATCAGTAAATTACTCAAAGACACGCACAAAACAATATATTTAAAAATCTTTCAACAGTCTGTTAACGGTAACATTTGACAAAAGTGCACTATATAAAACAAGTAAGGAAAGGCTAAAGTCTGGCGGGGCCGACTATATGATACAATCCACTTTCGATCAGAATACAATTCAATTCAGTAAAAAAGTGAAACGGGAAATTTGTTGTATGTTTCATAATCACAGGCTAATATGACCTGATCCAATTTATCAAATCGAGAATAATATTTGTATCGGGGCTATATCCAAACAAGTGACTAACTTTCACAATAAGTTCTTCTAGTTGAGGTATAACTAAGAAATTCTCTGAAAATACGCGGTTTCTGTGGGAACGAAATTTGTATGAGAGCTATATGTAAATATGAACCGATGTGACCAATTTTCACCATAGGTGTTCCTGGTTTAAATAAAAGGCGTTTTGCCAATTTTGAAGAAAATCTGTTAAAATATGTGGATTCTAGTGCGGAAAAATTCAAATTGGCTGCGAAATTTGTATGGGAGCTATATATTAATCTGAACCAATCTAACACATTTTTACCACAGGTGTTCCTAGATTAAATATAAGATGTTTTGCCAAATCTGAAGAAAATCGTGTACAATATGTGGATTCTAGAGCGGAAAGTGTCAAATCGGGTGCGTCGTTTGTTTGGGGGCTATATCTAAATCTGAACCGATCTTACCCAATTTCTGCATAGGTGTTTCTAGTTCGATTATAAAATGTTGTGCCAAATTTAAAGAAAATCGAGCACAATATGTGGCTTTTAAAGCGGCAAAAGTCAAATCGGAAGCGGCATTTATATGGGGGCTATATCTAAATCTGAACCGATCTTACCCAATTTAAGCATAGGTGTTTCTAGTTAGATTATAAAATGTTGTGCCAAACTTAAAGAAAATCGGGTACAATATGTGGTTTCTAGAGCGGAAAAAAATGTCAAATCGGGATCGACATTTGTATGGGGGCTATATTTAAATCTGAACCGATCTTATCCAATTTCTGAATGAATGAACAGCGTCAGGCATCACATTTACTGTAATTATTCTTAGGTGAAACAGCTCGATTATTTCTTGGTGTTACAAACATTTGTCGCGAAACTAACTTAGAATATATCATAGCTCTAACTGCAATACTTTGGTTGGTACTATTTGTACACTTTTTCCACAAGACCCCTGTAAAAGTTCAAATTATGACAAATTAATTTATGTTTATAAATGTACACACCGAATTTCACATTTCTAGCTCAAATACTTTGGTTGGTAATATTTCTTATTGCCGAGTGCTTTCTTGGGTTTCAGCCATTTGGTTTCGGCAGGTAGTAATGCACCAGTTGAATATATGGTTGATACTTTAGCTTAAATATGTTTAAGAATCTTTCACATTCATTGGCTGAGATTTTGATATTCGATATTGTCATTTGAAAAAGGTCTGGTTAATTGGAATATGTAAATATGTCTTGTATTTTAAACATTTATTTGTTATCACCCATATATAGATACAAAATAATTAATTAAAAGTTATTTGGCGGACCCTATATATGATATCCTTCACTTTGTACCACATTACTATTGAATTCGAGGAAAAAATGTTGTTGATGTTCCCGACTAAAATGAAAGATTGGTTTGTTTTTTGTGGTCTCCCAAAATATTTCGATTTTATCATTGTCCGTTCGTGAGCTGGACGCGTTCAAAATAACCTCTACAAATCAGGTTTTTCTTGAATAAAATTCACGATGATAATCGTATTGAGGGAAAAAAATCTGAAACGATCTGACCAATTTGCGCCATGACTGTTTATAGAACAAATATAAGATATTTCGCCTAATTTGATGAGGATCTGTTAAAATATCCTATATATATTATAAATATAAATATTCTAGAGCAGAAAAAGTCAAATCGGGAGCGAAATTTTAATGGGAGCTATATATAAATCTGAACCGATCTGACCTATATTCTCCATGGTTGTTTCTAGTGGAAATATAAGATGTTTTGCCAAATCTGAAGACAATCTGATACATCATGTGGTTTCAAGAGCGGAAAAACAATATGTGGTTTCAAAGAGGAAAAATAATGGATGGACCGACGGACGGACGGGCAGACAGACGGACATTGCTAAATCTACTCAAAAAGTGATTATAAGTCGATCGGTATAATTAACAATGGGTCTATCTCCATTCCTTTTGGGAGTTACAAACAATTACCATATCCCATCCCCTTTTGCCTATTGTTTCACTTAAACGTACAAAATTTCGAAAATAAATACTTTCTTGTAGCATATCTGCGTGGTAAGGGGAAGGCATACAACCAAGCGTTGATGTCTGAAAGTATAAAAAAGTCTATTGTCGGACTCATCTTTACTTCAGTCATGGATCGACATGATCCACTTCCACAACAGCTATTCTTAAGACAAAAATAACACGGTGTGGCATACAGTATCTAGTTACAATGTGTGACTTTTAGAGAGCTAAGAAGTAAAATCAGTAGGGGGATTGCTCACATGTCATTGAGGTGAAATATTTATATATTAATATAGAGAGTCGGTCCAAAATGGTACATATAGTAGAGAGCAGTGAAAAATTAAATTGTCAAGACTTTTTCCTACTTACATGTCGCATGAGGTGCTGCTGTGTCGCTATTTTAATCCAGATTACAGTGTGCTAAATCGAGTTTTTGTGACTTATGTCAGTCTTGATGCTGGTGAGCAAGATGTTACTGAATCTTAAGTATGCTATTGCATCCTTTCTATTTTGGTTCATACAAATATTGGGTACACCCCAATATACACATGTGTATGCAGGATCAACTTCTCTCGTTCATTCATTTCTTCGAGCCAAGGATTCTCAAGTAAATGTTTTCCGGTGATACAAAAACCACAAAAAGAACAGAATCAACCCGGAACTTAGGTTTGCGGTTAATAAAAACAAAAACTTCCAGCCACCATCACCAGCACTCAATATTCTCAATATTCTCTGTGAATGTTGTAGTGCGGGTGCGGAATCGTGCTCGGGTATTGGTATTGGTATGTAAATGTTGTTACATTTGCTGGGGATGTGAGTAAACTTCTTTGCAAACTATATTTAATTTCCGTTTTAGTAAGTGAAACAATTTGAAAGGGAACGAATGCGACGACGACGAGGACGAATACTCGAACTCATAACAGTCTCTTTTATGACAGCGCTATCATTATTTTATGGCGTAATTTAAATTTTATAGATTTCCTTAGACAGGAAGCGAAATAGAGGCGAAAGCGATTTCGAAGATAGACGCCAGCCTCGAACGATAGCGGCCACCCTGTGCACACACCGCCACTACCACCACCCTCACCCTCCTTCGAAACACTGTGCTATGATAATCGTTTTAAAATGCGGCGTAACTGTGGGGTGGGTGGCGGCAATTCCACCACTCTTACTTCTCGACTCGAAATGCCGCCAGTCTTTGTGAAATGTTGTTATTCATGAACCATTGAACCTTTCTTTTTTTGCTCTCTATCTCTGCGCTCTATGAATGGTTGTCAGTTCGTTCGTTTGTCTGTTTGTTGCTACTTTTTCTAGCCAGCTCGGTTCGATTGCCAATTTTGTTAAATGGCATGTCAGGGGCAAAGTCAGAGACAACCATCAATGAATGACACTTAAACAAAAACAAACAAAAAATGGAATTACGAAGAATACCTTTGTCTTTTTAGGTAAACGCTTGGATACACGCGCTGAGATACTGATTTGGCTGTATTGTAGCAAAGTGTGTGTGTGATTGGGTGCACTCTACAGCAACTATTGTCGTGAAGGCTTTCATGGAATTCTTACTTGAGCGAAGTTCGACCGCTAAACCAGCGTTTCACTATGGCCAAGGATGAGCTTTTTCGCCAAAATTGGCAGAACCTTTATATATGTAGTCTTCTCTTGATAATCCAAATCGAAAGAAATCTTATCGTAAGAACCAACTAGACCAAGAGTTCGGAAATGATATCGAGATCAACAATTTTTCGAACAATGGAAATTTTTACCGTAGGTCGTCGCTCACGTTGTGGCGGCAAAACCTTTATTACAGATATTTCATTAATGATATGATTAACGAGTCGAAAATGTATTACAAGAAAAATCCCTAGGGGTAATTAGTAACGTGGACCAATCGGAGGACTAACGCTTTAGTCTGAAAACAACCGATAACTTTAATATAGAGGGGGTAAATTGACACTGGTGACATGTAGCTTGAGCTACATGGTAGCTAGAGCTAGCTACCAGTCGCAGAATAAGTTCCAACTGAACCAGTCACAGAATAATTCCCAATTGAGCGGTCATACAAACTATCAACAATTACAAAATTAATACAAAGTTCAAATATTGAGATCATTTTATAGTAAAACAAGTAAAAACGGCGTTAAGTTCGGACAGGGCCGAACTTTATATACCCTCCACCATGGACTGCATTCCTCAGAGTATGCCGATTTTCCTAGAAGTCCAGTAATATTACAGGAAAATATAACTTTTTCAATATAGCCAAACCAACCCAAATACAAATATTGAAAAAATAATTTTATAAATAAATATATTTACAATTATAAGAAACTAGCTGAACCAGGCCCGCTTCGCCAGGCAAAAAAAAAAAAACAAACGGTAAAATTAAAATTTATGTACCACTTATAATCAAGGTACTTCCCTGAGATATTAAAGAAATGGATATGTTCCATGAAAAACGTTAGTTTTCGCCAAAAATGGAAGAAATGTCAAAAATCAAATTATTTTTTTGTTAAATGTGATTCTCCTCCTTTCCATTAAATAAACAAAACACTTCATTCGTAAGAAGAAATTACATTACATTCAAAACACATAGAAAATCAATCAAGTTGTTCATAATCAAACAACACAAAAACTCAAAAGTTATATAATTTCCGATTTCTTGAAAAGAAGAAAATCCAAAGAAAAGGTGTAATTTTACAAATTTCAAATCAAAAATGCCCCAACTTTCAAATCCCGCCCATTTGTATATTGTCTAAGCAGGTTAAAACTAAATTAACTCACACAACAATATAGGAATCTCGGTGTCGAATATACTTTGAGTATTAATTTCGAATGGGAAGGGTCACGGCCACTTTCCGCCCATCTCTGTGTCGAATATACTCTAAAACCGGTTTTAATTTCATATGGGAAGGGTCACGCCCACTTTCCGCTGGATGCACTCAGACAAAATTTCAGTATTGTATCTGTCATAGAACGAAAATGGGATTTAATTTTGTATAGGAGGTGCCACGCCCACTTTTCCAATACCGCCCATTTTTGGCAAACTACGCACATTGATGCTGGATGCACTCAGACAAAATTTCAGTGTTGTACCTGTCATAGAACGGAATATATTCGAAAATGGGTTTTAACTTCGTGTGGGAGGTGCCACGCCCACTTTTCCAATACCGCCCATTTTGGGCACAACTATGCACATTGATGCTGGATGCACTCGGACAAAATTTCAGTATTGTATCTGTCATAGAACTGAATATATTTGATAATAGGTTTTAATATCGTATGGGAGGTGCCACGCCCACTTTTCTAATACCGCCCATTTTTGGCACAAATATGCACATGCACTTACACAAAGTTTCAGCACTCTAGGTGTCATAGAACTGACAATATTCAATAATAGGTGTTAACATCGTATAGGAGGTGCCATGCCCACTTTTCCAATACCGCTGGATGCACTCAGACAAAATTTCAGTATAATATCTGCCATATAATGGAATATATTCGAAAATGGGTTTTAACTTCGTGTGGGAGGTGCCACGCCCACTTTCCCAATACCGCCCCTTTTTGACACAACTGTGCAGACTAATAATTAGTGAACCGATTCATTTTTATATATATAGATAGATAGATGAACAATTTATACTTTTCCCAAAATAAAAATTAGTAAATATGGATTTCACGCAGCTATCAAAAATTTTATTTTTCATGAAAACTCCTTGAATAATATCGAAGAAAAAATGTAAAATATTTATGGCATATAAGTTTCAACAAAAACTATGGTTTATCGGTGTGGAAATTTTAACATGGTATCAACAGTAATTGCCTTTCAGTGGGTATACAATATTCCTCCGAACAGCTCCTTGATTAAAGGAATGTTTGATGTATTTAGTTTTGGCATGGTAGATCGTGTATAGCTTTTGAACAGTTTGAAAAATGATAGTACTTTACAATATGTATATATACTTTAGAATAGGTTAAAGGATATGAAGACAGTCGACGGAAAAAGTGGCTGCTACTCCGTTCGGATATTCTGTGGTCTATTTTGTTCGTTAATTTATATATTATTCTCCTTTACGTACAATTCTTTAAATGTCTATTACTGTTTTTGCTAGAACAATGCAGTATAATTTGGAAATATATAAATACGCAAATGAACAGAGCAAATATTGTGGAATATAAAAGCAAATACTCAATGGAAAACAAGTAAGAAAAGGCTAAAGTCGGGCGGGGCCGACTTGTGATACACTCTACTTTCTATTCGAATACATTTAAATTCGGTAAAAAAAATTGAAAACGAGAAGGATTTTTGTATCATTCCTAATCATAGGCTAATATGACCAGACCCAATTTGTCAAATCGAGAAGAATATTTGTATCAGGGCATGGAATGTGACACACTTACACCATTGTTCTTCCAGTTCAAGTATGCCGTGTTATGCTCAATTTGAAATTTGTATGGGGGCTATATATAAATCTGAACCGATATGACACATTTTCACCATGGGTGATTCTAGTGCAAACATAAGATATTTTGCAAATTTGAATAAGATCTGTTAAAATATGGTTTCTATAGCAGAAAAAGTCAAATCGGGAGCAAAATTTGAATTGGAGATATATATAAATCTGAACCGATCTAACACATTTTCACCACAGGTGTTTCTAGTTGAAATGTAAGATGTTTTGTCAATTTTTTTCTAGAGCGGAAAAAGTAAAATTGGAAGCGAAATTTGTATGTGAGCTATATATAAAACTGAACCGATCTGACCGATTTTCACTATGGGTGTTTCTAATGGAAACATAAGATATTTTGCCAAATTTGAAGAAGATCTGTTAAAAGATGGGATTTCTAGATCGGAAATTTCAAATCGGGAGCAAAATTTAAATAGAAGCTATATATAAATCTAGACCGATCTGACCTATTTTCACCACGGGTCTTCATAGTTTAAATATAAGATGTTTTCCAGAATTTGAAGACAATCTGATAAAATATGTGGTTGCTAGAGCGTAAAAACTCAAATTGAGAGCGAAATTTGTATGGGAGCTATATATAAATCTGAACCGATCTGACCAACTTGCGCCATGGGTGTTTCTAGTTGAAATATAAAAAGAGTCAAATCGGGAGTGAAATTCGTAGAGGGGCTATATCTAAATCTGAACCGATTTTCTTCAAATTAAATAGCGTTCGTCCTTATTCCGAAAAACTTCGTTGTGCAAAGTTTCGTTTGTTTCTGGCTACAATTGCGACCTGAACTTTGATTACAAGAATAGATGAACAGATAGACAGACAGGCGGACATTGCTAAATCGATTCAAAAAGTGATTCTAAGTCGATCGGTATAATTAACAATGTGTTTCGCTTCTTTTTGGGTGTTACAAATAAATGCACAAACACATACTACTCTCTAAAAAGTGAACAATTATTATAAATATCATTAGAAAATTGTAAAAAATCAATAATGAATTGAATTTTATTTATTCATTTATTTTTATTTATTTTTGCCTTCGGCAAAAAGGCCGATTAGCGGTATTTGGCAGAAAGTCGAAGCCGATTAGTCTGTCGAACTCTAACGCATACTAAGGTATTCAACATTGCCGGGTTTAGACATAGCACACACTAAATATATAAATGCTCAAATTTTTTGAGCGATTTTGACTTGTGCACTTTTTCATGCCACCGCCCATAACTCAAAATACCCAAAACTCTTCCCTAAGACACTTTCACTTTGTTTTAAGGACAAATCTTTCCTGAGATTTTCAGAAAATTCGGAAAGATGTAACAATTTTGCTGTAAAGTTTAACATGGAATGACTCATATATAGTTATCGGACATCGAGTGGAATTGAAAGCACACCAGGCTTTTTCTGAAAAGGGTAATGATGGAGTCTGCAGTCAGCAGACGATATATCGTGTAGAATGCAAAATGAGGATATCAAAATGTTTATGCTAAATCATGATAAAGTACACTCAGGTCGGTTTGGACCAACCCTACCTTTTGCGCAGTGCTATTACGAAGCTTTTTTTTGTAATTTCGAAAAGTTTATGGCGTTTCATGCCCGCAGCTATAAATACGAAGAATACAAGTTGTATACGAATCGATGACTTTTGACAACAGTAAAAACGAGCAATAGAAAGATGCTGTGCCCAGACAACAACGACAGCGATAAATGCAATAACAAATAAAGAAATGTTTAAATCGGGGGAAGGGGAGACAATAGCAAAAAACAAAAACATCCCTACACTAAAACACACACACCTTCACTATATAACGGACACACACACAACCAAACTAAATAAAAAGCAGCTGCTGATACAAGAGCCAAATATTCAAACAAAAAAGAAACGGAAACTGGCGGTTGATTGCTCACCGGATGTTGTTGGCGGCGTTGGCGATGGCGTCGTCGATGTGTTGCGATGCCAAGGCAAGACGCTGGTTATTATGGCGGTGTTGGCGTTGGCACAGTTCATGGGATTTCTTAAATTTCTATTGATTTGCTCTCTTGTGTGTTACACCTCCGAAAAGATGTCCTGCTGCTTGAGAATTTATTGGCACTTAGGTAATTTAAATTTATTTGTATACACTTGAAACGAACTTTTTATGTTTCAGTTTTTTTCATTTTCATTTTCTTTTTCGTTTTTTGTTTTTCTTTTATATTGTTAGCCATTTTGTGTCGTTGTTGTTGGCATTTTGCAAATTAAATTGGGTTCACAGTTCGTGGACCATTTCGTGCGCCATAAACTATGCGGGAAAGAGGGAGGTGCGGCTCGTGAAAACCAAATATTTTGGCATATTGACAGGATTATAAAGTATGACAGTAGTGGGATGATGGGAGGCGGGGGCCAAAATGAAATTGTTTATGGGCTTTTTATCAAATACTCAGTCGCAAAATTTATGCACAATAACATTTTGTCTTTATTATGGCCAACGAAATTTCAATAAATAGATAAAGTAGCCTTTACTGCCGTCTTCGGTGTCTTTAAATGCCTCCAATAAAAAAGGCATTAGCTTAAGTTTCATCCACCTACTTAATGGCTGGTCCTGTCTCAGTTCCTGGCTCTCTTCATGCTGATTGTTGTTTGCTTTGTAATTGTTATAAATTTATCGTAGCGTCGCTTTTTTATTATTGTATTTCTTAAAAGAGCAACAATAATTTTTATTGCAACAAAAACAAATCAAATACGACACATTTTTATGGTTATTTTGCCACTCTCACTGTGCGTACGGCACTAAGGTCCCTTGTTTCTTCTACTGCCTTCTCATGCTGCTGTCGCCGCTGGCAGCGTCGCTCCTTAATTGTTGGAAATTTGCTCCGAAAGCCGTTTGCCATGCAACAAATGTCGTAAAGTGTTTTCGCACCATTTAAGTTAATTTATTTTTGTTAATTTTCGCCAACATCAACAATAGCGAACGAACAATGTTTGTTTATGAAGGCAATCACGAAATGGTTGTAAACAATTAAGCCAACATTGTTCGAGGGGCCAAGTTTATGGCACAACCTTACCATACCACACCGCAACGCTCCCCACACCTACCCTACCCTACGCTGCGGCAACCAATAGAGATGCTAAGCGAGCTGTGAAAAGGCGCCGCAATAATTGTGATGTCTGTGTTAAACTACACCTATGAATGTGGGGAAGTGGTCTTAAATCCGTTCAAGATAAAAATAATCTTTTCTCAAAGCAGATCCTGTTTATCGTAAGAATGTTGAAGACACTGAATCGTAAATCAAGGAGAGGATTAAGGTATCTATGGTTTATCGGTTAATTAGTTTCGTTTGAACCTGAAAACTTATATTTTGAAAAAGAGATAACACAGTGTTATAACAAGTAAGTAAGTTTCAGTCGGCTAAACCGACCTTATATATACCCTCACTCTCAGAGAACATATATGCGGAAGATATACGATAATTTGTATGGATGGTATTAAGACGTTGGTGTCATATGGTCCCAGCTTCCACCTTTGTAAAAGGATGGTAAAAACATGATCAAATATAAAGTCACAATGGATTCCATACACTACTATAGATGTTATGAAGGATTCAATATTACCTAGTATATATACAATTGAGTGGGAGGTTCAAGAAGGGGCGTGGCTAAAGCGTTAATAGTTTTTAGGTTTAAAGCGATTATAAAAACATTATCAAATATCAAATTGCAAATGATTTTAACTACCCGTATGGATGTTATGTCGGTTTTATTGTAACCCAACTTTATGTCACTTGTGGGAGGTACCAGAAGGGGTGTGGCGATATTGTCCATATTCCACAACATATATAAAATATTGGCAAATATCAAATTTCGCAGTATTCCGATCATCTGTGTAGAAGATATAACAGCATTAATTTTACGTAGTTTAGGGTGTGTGGTAGGTACTAGAAGTGGCGTGGCAATTTCGCCCATCTTCGAACTTAAACTAAGTTTGGGAAAAATATTACCATATGCAAAGTTTGAATTGATTCCTTAGCTCCTTTCGATAGTTATAGTGTACACCAGCAAGCCAGACAGGCGGGCATAGCTCAAACATCTTAAAAATTCGTAAAACGGATTTGGTCCAAACATACTTAGGTTCTTAAGTCACTCCTTCAATGTGTTACACTTTTTTTCTGTCCCTAATGAAGTAGAAAAAGAATGAAGTAGAAAACTCTGGGAAGTGATTTTATTTTTCTGGTAGGTATTGTCGAGCAGAACAGGAATCTGTATTTGAAATCTGCCAGACACCACAAAAATCTTGAGTTACGGGTAAAAGACCGATTTTTCATACCTATGCATACTTTTATGTATTTGGTTGTCAACCGATTTTAACTTCCTATACATGGATTTGAAAAGAATAAACCTGATGCTTTCGATAGATATATAGCTTAATTATCGATTTTGATGAATGTTAAGTATTTTTATTGGACTTAAATTCGTGAAATAATGTGAGCTGTGAACTGGAATGACCAAAACTTGTATTTTTGCAAAAATTTGGTATTTAAAAAGTTCAATAACTCAGTCTGTACTGACGGATTAATTAAGACTAAGCGGCGTTTTACTCCTTACTAAATGTGTACTAAAATAAGTTTATTTGTGGTACGGCTACTAAACAAAAAACATTGCCTAAATTAAAAAATGGTTAAACAAGTAGGGAAAGGCTAAAGTCGGACGGGGCCGACTATATGATACACTCCACTTTCTATCCGACTACAATTCAATTCGGTGAAAAAGTGAAAACGGGAAGGTTTTTTGTATCCTGTAAATGTATGTGTTTGACAAAAAATGTTAAATCGGAAAGGACATTTATATGAGGATATATTGAAACTTGGAACGAAATAGGTGAAATATAAAATGTATAGTTTGGCCAAAATCGGTTAAACTTTTGGGAGCAACATTTGTATTTGGGCTATATTAAAAACTGAACCGCTCTTACCCACTTTCACCATAGTGAAACTTTCACAATTTCTGCATAGGTGTTTCTAGTTGGATTATAAGATGTTGTACCAATTTTAAAGGAAAATCGGGTACAATATGTGGTTTCTAAAGCGGAAAAAGTGAAATAGGGAGCGACATTTGTATGGGGGCTATATCTAAATCTGAACCGATCTTTCCCAATTTCTGCATAGGTGTTTCTAGTTGGATTACAAGATGTTGTACCAAATTTAAAGAAAATCGGGTACACTATGTGGTTTCTAAAGCGGAAAAAGTGAAATTGGGAGCGACATTTGTATGGAGGCTATATCTAAATCTGAACCGATTTTACCCACTTTCACCATGGGTGTTTTAAGTTCGATTATAAAATGTTGTGCCAAATTTAAAGAAAATCGGGTACAATATGTGGTTTCTAAAGCGGAAAAAGTGAAATAGGGAGCGACATTTGTATGGGGGCTATATCTAAATCTGAACCGATCTTTCCCAATTTCTGCATAGGTGTTTCTAGTTGGATTACAAGATGATGTACCAAATTTAAAGAAAATCGGGTACACTATGTGGTTTCTAAAGCGGAAAAAGTGAAATTGGGAGCGACATTTGTATGGAGGCTATATCTAAATCTGAACCGATTTTACCCACTTTCACCATGGGTGTTTTAAGTTCGATTATAAAATGTTGTGCCAAATTTAAAGAAAATCGGGTACAATATGTGGTTTCTAAAGCGGAAAAAGTGAAATAGGGAGCGACATTTGTATGGGGGCTATATCTAAATCTGAACCGATCTTTCCCAATTTCTGCATAGGTGTTTCTAGTTGGATTACAAGATGTTGTACCAAATTTAAAGAAAATCGGGTACACTATGTGGTTTCTAAAGCGGAAAAAGTGAAATTGGGAGCGACATTTGTATGGAGGCTATATCTAAATCTGAACCGATTTTACCCACTTTCACCATGGGTGTTTTAAGTTCGATTATAAAATGTTGTGCCAAATTTAAAGAAAATCGGGTACAATATGTGGTTTCTAAAGCGGAAAAAGTGAAATAGGGAGCGACATTTGTATTGGGGCTATATCTAAATCTGAACCGATCTTTCCCAATTTCTGCATAGGTGTTTCTAGTTGGATTACAAGATGTTGTACCAAATTTAAAGAAAATCGGGTACACTATGTGGTTTCTGAAGCGGAAAAAGTGAAATTGGGAGCGACATTTGTATGGAGGCTATATCTAAATCTGAACCGATTTTACCCACTTTCACCATGGGTGTTTTAAGTTCGATTATAAAATGTTGTGCCAAATTTAAAGAAAATCGGGTACAATATGTGGTTTCTAGAGCGGAAAAAGTGAAATCGAGAGCGACATTTGTATGGGGCTATATCTAAATCTGAACCGATTTCCTCCAGATTCAATACCGATGGTCCTTGGCCAGAAAAAATAAATTCTGCCAAGTTTCATGATAATCGGACATTGCGAACTGTATTTCTGTATTTCTTGGTGATACAAACATTTGGCGCGAAACTAACTTATAATACCCTAGTCCACGAAGTGGTGTAGGGTATAAAAATATTTTCGCTTTAGGCACGCTCCTTCTTGTACCTCCCACGCAATTGTATCTATCCTAGGTAATATTAAATCCTTTATAACTTCTATACTGTTGCATGGAATCCACTATGACTTGATATTTGATCATGGTTTTACAATTGTTTTATAAATGTGGAAGCTGTGACCATGTGACACGAACCTCCTACCACCTTCAACACAAATTTTCCTGTCCTACATAAAATTGTATTCCTTATAACTTCCGTATATATGTTCTCTGAGAGTGGGGGTATATATAAGTCGGTTTAGCCGACTGAAGCTTACTTACTTGTTTCTGTCCCAAATCATATATACCCTCCTACTCTGCAGAGTTAGGGTATAAAAAATAATGAATTAGAAAACTCCTAAATTAAAAAATGGTCAAAAATGCTTAAAAAAGTGTGCTAGCTTGACAAAAGATTTTATTAATGATATAAGTTCTTGCTTCAAGTATTCTAATTATCTAATTTATGCGGATGACATTAAACTGTTTTCTAAAATTTCTCTTCCTCTTGATTCTATCCAAATTCAGGAGGATATTAATCGCTTGGTGGCTTGGTCTGAATTGAATCATTTACCACTAAACTTTGCGAAATGTTTTCATCTCCCGTTTGGTAGGCGTACGAATTTGCTAAATACAAGTTATTGTATTAAAAATCATGTTGTGCAGAAGGTTAGTAGTATCTTAGACTTAGGAGTTGTTTTCGATTCTAAATTGGATTTGAATTTGCATATTGATTTCATAATGCCTAAAGCTTATACTGTGCTTGCGTTTATAAGAAGAAATAGTTAGAATTCTCGAATCCATATACTCGTAAATTGTTGTATACAACATTTGTCAGGTCTAAATTAGAATATGGTTCTATGGTATGGAACCCGTGTTATGATATTTACTGTAATCGCATTGAGAGGTTACAAAAAAAATTTATTAAATTTGCTTTAGTTTCTGTGTCATTTGTCAATCCCGTACCGACGTATGAAGCTATGTGTCGACTAATTCATTTGGAGTCTTTATCAAGTCGTAGATCAAAGAGCTCAATTTTATTTCTGTATAAACTAATTTGTGGTCTTATCGATTGTCCTTTTTTGCTTAGTCCTATTTGTTTTAATGTTCCATCTAGATGTCTAAGGCATAACGAATTTTTTAATATTCCTTTTCATAGAACTAAATATGCTTCTTTTGAGCCTATTCTGAGGCCCATGAAGGAATATAATAATTTAATAATTAAGCATGATATAGATTTGTCATATAATTTAAATAGATTTAAGGAAACTCTAGATTTAATTTACTTTTAAGTTTGGCTTGTCTGTAAGCATTGTTACTCCATAGACATATGAATGAACTATGTTACAGGCTTTTAAGTGTGAAAAGATAGAAAACCCGTTTTTTTACCCGTAACTCAAGATTTTGCGGGTGTCTGGCAAATCTAAAATACAGATTCATGTTCTACTCGATAATACGTACCAGAAAAATACTATCACTATTCAGAGTTTATGAACTGTCGCACAGTGTAACAATCACAAGCAAGGAAAGGCTAAAGTCGGGCGGAGCAGACTATATGATACAATCCATTTTTTATCCGAATACAATTCAATTCGGTAAAAAAGTGAAAACGGGAAGGATTTTTGTCCAATTTGTCAAATAGAGAAGAATATATGTATCGGGGCTATATCTAAACATGGAATGAAGTAACTAACTTCCACAATATCTTCTTCCAGTTCAATTATAAAGTGTAATGCTCATTTTGAAGGAATTCGGTGAAAATAAGTGGTTTCTGGGGCGGAAAAACTCAATACGGGAGCGAAATTTGTATGGGAGCTATATGTAAATCTGAACAGATCTGCCCCATTTTCACCATGGGTGTTTCTAGTGGAAATTTAAAATATTTTGTCAATTTTGAAGAAAATCTGTTAAAATATGTGGTATCTAGAGTGAAAAGTGTCAAATTGGGAGTGATTTAGTATGGAGGCTATATCTAAATCTGAACCAATTTTATTCAAATTAAATAGGGTTCGCCCTTGTCCCGAAAAACTTCGTTGTGCAAAGTTTCATTTGGTTCTGGCTACAATTGCGACCTGTATCGTGATAACAAGAATAGATGGACTGACGGACGGACATTACTAAATTGATACAAAAAGTGACTCTAAGTCGATCGGTATAATTAACAAATGGTCTATCTCCCTTCCTTTTGGGTGTTACAAGGGTTTGCATCCCGGGATTTCCCGCGGGAAAATTCCCGGGAATTCACATATTTTTCATTTCCCGTATCCCGGGAAATTCGTACGGGAATCCCGCGGGAATTCGGTATAAATTTTTACATATTTTTGCATCATTTCCACAATGAAAATGTTGTTCAATAATTTAACTCATATCGATTTTAATTTGGTATGTCAAATAATGCACTTCGATGACAAATGCGTTCGGTTATACACCCAAAATTCACTTTTTCGGGTAATGGAACGCCCAAAATAAATGAGGTCAGTCGTTTAAAAATATTTTAAACAATGCTATAGAAAACACAAGTAACAATATTGTACTAAAAAAGTCAAGATAGCAAATAAAAAAGAATATATAGTTTCCAAGGCGACAGGACAAAGAGCAGACAACTTAAACATTTTATTTAATGCTTTAGTGACTACATCTGTTGAATGTGAACGATCGATCTCCGTCGTGTCCACATTTCCCAATAAAATAAGAAATATATTTTAATAAAATGTGAATGTTTCATTGGAAGAAATAAGCTTAACTCATGGTAAATGATATATTGACGATGTCCCGTGCTGTCCCGGGATCCCGGGAAATTGAAAAAATAATTCCCGTTTCCCGGGAAATAAAAAGTACGGGAAAATGCAAACCCTAGGTGCTACAAACAAATGCATAATGACATAATACTCTAGTGGAGTGTATAAAAATACACAAACACGAAAAGCGAAAAGATTAGAAACATTGATCTTATATTTAAATTAAATACATAATATAAATACAACAACATTATTTAACTAATGATTTAATGGTGTTAGTGATTGGAAAATAATGTAGACGTTGATTTTTTTAACTTTTAATCTACTTAAAATCAAAATGTTTATCCAAAACGCAAAATATATTAAGTGGATATATACAATTTACTATATATTACATATATTCATCTCGAAGCAAGGTTATTCTCTTTCTTACCTACATTCTGAAGCCAAGACTATTCCAACCTTCGCATATAAATAAATTAATTAAATAACAGCTCACTACTTCTTCTATTACCACAAAAATCCGTCTTCTGCCCATCTAAGCTTGTTCGCACTCTACAGATTGCAATTGCGGTCCGATTGTCATGAAATTTGGCAGAGGTTACTTTTTTGGCCCAGGACGATTGGTATTGAATTTTGAGAAAATCGGTTCAGATTTAGATATAGCCTCCATATAAATATCCCTATTTCTGCTATATAATACACATTTTACATGGCCCATTTTCAGGATCGTGTTATATTTGAACTAGAAACAGCTCACGGGAAAGTGGACTACATGGGTCTATGTTTTGGTATAGCCCCCATACAATTGTACCTCCGATTTAAAGGGTGATTTTTTAAGAGCTTGATAACTTTTTTTTTAAAAAAAACGCATAAAATTTGCAAAATCTCATCGGTTCTTTATTTGAAACGTTTGATTGGTCCATGACATTTACTTTTTGAAGATAATTTCATTTAAATGTTGACCGCGGCTGCGTCTTAGGTGGTCCATCCGCTTAGTCCAATTTTGGCATTTCCACGTTTTTGAGTAACAGAGACCCAATTGGTGCGAACGGCGACGAATCGAAAATTGGTGGTCATCATTAACACTGGCCGATACAGCTGCGATATTTTCTTCAGTTCGCACTCTACGTAAGCGTGTTGGTGGTTTAATGTCCAACAATGTAAATTTGGTGCGAAATTTAGTCACAATAGCCCGAATAGCCGCTTCAGTGGGTCGATTAAACTGACTATAAAATGGAAGCGCGCAATGAACTTTCTTAACAGAGCACGCATTTTGATAATAAAATTCAATAATTTGCAAGCGTTGTTCGTTTGTAAGACGATTCATGATGAAATGTCAAAGCATACTGAGCATCTTTCTCTTTGACACCATGTCTGAAATCCCACGTGATCTGTCAAATACTAATGCATGAAAATCCTAACCTCAAAAAAATCACTCTTTACAATATTACTTCTCTAAAAATTACATTTTATATCGGATCTTGATCAAATTTTTCACATAATGTTACATTTAGACTAGAAACATCTATTTTGAAAGCCAGCTATATAGGTCAATGTTTTGGTATATCCCTCATACAAATGGGCCCCCAGTTTACACTATTATCGCTCTAGAACCCACATCTTACATTGGATCTTGATAAAATTTTGCATATCATGATATATTTCAATAAAGAATTCCTACTTTGAAAGTGATCTGTAGGGGCCACTTTTTAATGTGGCACCCTTATAAATGGGCCCCATTCTACTCTATTACAGAACCCACATCGTGCATTGGATATCGATACATTTGAAGATCAAGTTATATTTCAACTAAGAATACCTACTTTGAAAACTATCTATATGAGCCCACTTTTTAATGTAGCGCCCTTACAAACGGGCCCCATTCATATTATTACCCGTCTAGGACCAACATTTTACATCGGAAGTTTTTGAAATTTTGCAGATTATATTATATTTCAACTAAGAATACATATTATGAAAGTCAACCATACGTGTCCATACTTTTGTATAAACCAAATGGGGCCCCATTCTACTCTATTACAGCTTTATAAACTACATCTTACATCGGATCTTATTCAAATTTTTCAGATCATGATATATTTCCACTAGGAATTCCTACCGTGAATAAGAACTGTTTTTCCGCTCTAGAAACCACATATTTCACTCGATTCAGATTTATATATAGCCCCCATACAAATGTCACTCCCGATTTGACTTTTCCGCTCTATAAAGCACACATAGTACCCGATTTTCTTCAAATTTGGCTTAACACCTTATAATCTAACAGAAATACATGTGGTGAAAGCGGGTTAGATCGGTTCAGATTTAGATATAGCCCCCATACAAATGTCGCTCCCGATTTGCCTTCTTCCGATTTAGAAACCACATATTGTACCCATGCAGATGTCCTCTCCGATTTAAATTTTTTTGTTAAACACATACATTTACAGGATACAAAAATCCTTCCCGATTTTACTTTTTTTTACAGAATTGAATTATAATAGGATAGCAAGCGGAGTGATTCCTTACTTGTTTTATTTGTTTTGTAATGTTACAGCACTTCTACGAAAATCGACAGCTTCTGTGGAATGCAATCAATGAAGGAGGTAATATAAAGTTTAGCCCGGCCGAACTTAACGCCGTTTTTACCTGTTAGAATTTCTGCCCTAAAAATAGATTTGGGACCAGTGTCCAGTGTGGTGATAACAGCAATTCTCTTCATAACACTGCCTAGTGTACCTATTACACAGCTCCCTGTCAGTACTGTCAATAACGAAGACTATTAAAATTTCTGAAGTGACCATACCATCTTCTCGATTCTTCAGGTATCTAGGTCTGCCCACAAGCAGACCCTTTACAGCTTTAAAGTTCCCTGCAATTTAAACACCCTCCCTTTCCGCCCTCCCTTTCATCCTTAGCTGGGGCGCATATGATATAGTTCTTGTCAAATAGAGCCAACGGCATGCGATAGCAATTACCTTTGTTGGCCCAACTGGAAGTAGAAACAAGTAACGAAAGGCTAAAGTCGGGCGGGGCCGACTATATGATACACTCCACTTTCTATCCGAATAAATCGGAAATATTTATATCGGTGCTATATCCAAACATGGATTATAGTGACTAACTTTCACAATAAGTTCATCCAGTTCAAATATAACGTGTTAAGCTCATTTAGTGAATATTCCTGCTTTCTGGTGCGGAAAAAGTCTATCCGAAATTTGTATGGGAAATTTTTGGGGCGAAATTTTTATGGGAGCTATATGTAAATCTGAACCGATGTTCCATTTTTACCATGGATGTTTCCAGTTGAAATATGAGATATTTTGAAAGATTTGAAGAAGATCTGTTAAAATATGTGGTTTATAGAGTGGAAAAGTGAAATCAGGAGTGAAATTTGTGTGGGAGCTATATATAAATCTAAACCGATCTGACCTATATTCACCATGGGTGTTTCTAGTGGAAATATAAGATGTTTTGCCAAATTTGAAGACAATCTGATACAATATGTGGTTTCTAGAGCGTAGCATTTGTCTTTTTATCACCTTGCTGATGCAAGCCATTCAGAGTATTCTTTTTAGCAGATATAAGTACCATGTCTTCTAATAAACATTTTTCAAGCTTGGTAAAAAAATTAAATTAGGCAAGAACCCCTTGGACAATTCTGACATATTAAATTTGAAAATTTGAAATATTCCAAAAATTAGCCAAAAAATGATGACTTTCGACATTTTTGATTTAAAAGGAAACAACAGTTTTTATTATATCCTCACTCTACAGAGTAAGTGTAACGCTTTGAAGGCGTGACCCTAAGTACGTTTGGACTAAATAAATTATTTATTATATACTCACTCTACAGAGTAAGTGTAACGCATTGAAGGAGTCACAATGAGTACGTTTGGCCTAAATCCGTCTCACAACTGTTTAAGCGCGTAATTCATATCCGTTTGTCCCTCGAAAATTGTCATTCGAAAATGTAACAATACGAATTGCTTTTATATCAATAATATTGCGATGTTCACATCAATTAACAATTCTAAGATTATATTAATTGTCATAAATCCGTACAAATTTAATTTTAAGGAATATTTTCTTGTAATCAGACAATCTACTCAATATCACTCATACGCCACGCTGCAAGGCTCTTGTCATGAGCCAATCTACTGCACGTATGAGCAATGTTCATTCATACTCAATATCACTTATACGCCACAACGTGTATAAAGTTCTGTTACTGACGATGTTACATTTGAGAAATATATTTCTCTTTTATTCAATTAAAACTGACATAAAAGACATCAATTAAAATTATTATCAAATCAATTAAAAGTACCCTGTAAAGCACCCCGGACATAATTTAGAATGGAAACCGCAATGGAGCAATGTGACCATTTTGCAATTTTTTAATTGCATCTCCCCTTTCCTAGCAGATGTCGTTGTGTTGTCTTTGCCTGGCGGAGCAAATCAAATGTTACAATTGATATTTAATGCACCCCTAAGTATTCTCTATGGCCTCATAATAGTTGCTTACCAACAGCAGCAGCAGCTGCAGTTGCACCAGCAGTTATGGCTCATACCACTCAAAGCAGAAAGTTGACCAGTTAATTAAACATGTACTTTATTACTTGACCCCATTCGCTCTCAGTCAAAGCGTGTACCACAAACCAACAACAACAACAGCAACAAAAAAAGACAGAAAATCATGAAATCTTCACATACTTTCCTGGGTACTCTCCAAACGAGCAAAGTAGCAAATGTGCACAGGAAAAGAAAAATAAGGCGCTGCACAGTGGGTCTTTAGTGGCAAAAATCAACGTACACAAATGATTTTAAAGCCTACTCAATACTGGACTACTGGGTATTCTGTATATATTTGGAAAAGTGGAAACTAAAATACATACAACCAATTCCCGTATCCCAAACCTTGGGTTTAAATATGATTAGTTTAATGAACACATCTAAGGATGGAGTGGAAGATTCGACCCTTATACCCTTCCTTTGTAACAAGTATGCTCCCATGAGCATACATTTCAAGAATCTTATTAAAGTGCCTAAAAAAATAGGTAAATAAAATTTGGAAATTTAACCACAACGGCGACACAGTGCATTGCCAAAGAACGACTGGCAGCAACAACTTCCATTTGAAAGATAGTGACAGTAGTGGCATAATGCCAAGAAAATGTTTGTCGCCAGCTCTCAACCACACATACACACACACACAATCATACAGACGCCCATACTTTCCATGAACTCGTGAATGAAAACTTTTTTTATTGCGAATATTCTCCCCCCCCCCCAAAAAAAAAACTGGAGGTTGATGAGAATGGCAAAATTGTATTTGCCGTCATATGAGCGGTGACTGTTTAGTTGACGCTAAAAAGAGGTGAGCGCCACACAAAGGAGAGGGAGGCAGAGGGAGATGTGTTGGAGCGGCTCGGCCTTTGGCTGTTGGCAAGAGGAAAAAATGCGACAAACATGAAAAAAGTCACGTAGGAATTTAATGAGGTCATATACGTGTTTTCCCACTCAACACGTTTAGTAGTTTTTAGTGTAACTTTAATGCATTCTCCTTGTCACACGAGTAGTTGTGTAACAATCACAGACACACTTATATCGCACACTCACACACATATACACACAAACGCCGAAAAAACGCACTCATACAGCTAAACTTTGCTGCCAAAAACTGTCACAAAATACATCCGCCTTCGCAGTCACGGTATAAATGGAGCGGGGTGATGTGATAAGTTGGGTAGATTTCCCAAAGAAGATGTTCGCAATAAATGAATAGCAGTCCGCAAAGGAAACTACAAATTATAAAAAAAGCAAATAAGATATATATGTATATCTCACCCCTAAAGCCAAGAGTGACATAACCAACAAAACCTAAAAATTGTGGTACACCCACTTTTCCTTTCCATATTTGATATTCTATCGTTTAAAAATGTTTTCGTAAAAATACAATTTTTTCGCAAGATGACAGCTCATTTGACCAAGCTGAAAGTTAAAAAATAATAGTTATACGAAGTGAATTCCACTTTAGTTTGATGATAAAAGAAAATAAATTCATTGAGATGTTTAATAAAATTCCAAATTTGAAACTCATTTAGCTCAGTTCGATAAAAAATTGCACGGGAAAAACCTCTGTACATACAGCCGAAATCCGTTGCAATTGTTTACTATTTTTTATACTTACTTTAATCTTATAAAAAGTTCTTCTAATTTCTATTGGGATTGAAAGTGGGCGAAAACGGTCCAGTGGAAAAACATTTTCCCTAACAAGGACTTAAAATACCACCTACTATTTTGATTATTCAAGGTAATTTTTCTGCTTTATATGCACTCGATATTTATTGCTTACATTCCTCTTGGAGCGTGAAAGGAAAATAAGAGTTTTAGCGAGCGAAATGGGATATAAATGGTACCAATGATAGGACAGCACCAAGAATTATGAAATTCGTTCTAATTGCGTAGAGATTTAAAATAGAGGGATTTTTTCGAAATTCGCATTTTTATACCCTACACCATAGGGTATATTGTCTTTGTCGTCGTTTATTATACCGATCGACTTAGAATCACTTTTTGAGTCGATTTGACAAAGTCCGTCTGTATGTCCATCTATTCTTGTAATCGAAGTCCAGGTCGCAATTGTTGTTAGAACTAAATGAAACCTTGCACAACGCAGTTTTATGGGATAAGGACGAACTCTATTTAATTTGAAGCAAATCGGTTTAGATTTAGATATAGCCCCCATACAAATGTTGCTTCCGATTTGACTCTTTCTAGAAACCACAAACTTTCACATATTTTCTTCAAATTGGCAAAACAGCTTATATTTCAACTAAAAACAGCTCTGGTAAAAATAGGATAGATCGGTTCAGATTTATATATAGCTACCATACAAATGTCTCATCCAATTTGACTCTTTCCGCTCTAGAAACCACAAACTTAGACAGATTTTCTTCAAATTTGGCAAAACAACTTATATTTCAACTAAGAACAACTCTGGTAAAAATAGGATAGATCGGTTCAGATTTAAATATAGCTCCCATACAAATGTCTCCTCCGATTAGATTCTTTCCGCTCTAGAAACCACAAACTTTGACAGATTTTCTTCATATTTGGCAAAACTGCTTATATTTCAACTAAGAACATCTCTGGTAAAAATAGGATAGATCGGTTCAGATTTATATATAGCTGTCATACAAATGTCTCCTCCGATTTGATTCTTTCCGCTCTAGAAACAACAAACTTTGACAGATTTTCTTCATATTTGGCAAAACTGCTTATATTTCAACTAAAAACAGCTCTGGTGAAAATGGGTCAGATGAGTTCAGATATATATATATATATATATATAGCTCCAATACAAATTTCGCTACTGAATTGATTATTTCGGCTCTAGAAATAGCTTATTTGAACAGATTTTCTTCTACTTCGGCACATCAGCTAATGTTTGAAATAGAAATAACTATAGCGAAAGTGGGTCACATCGGTTCAGATTATATATATCACCCATTTTGATTCTTTCCGCTCTAGAAATCACATATTTAACACTCCATAAAATTTGGGAAAGCGTCTAATATTTCAACTAGAAAACCTTTGCTAAATATGCTCCCATTCATAGTTTGTGTTCAAATTTTCTTACATATACAGATGGAAGTATGGAATTTGTAGTATATTCTCCTCTTATAGCTGCATCGTATATCACCCGGTTCAACTGTAATGACCTTTGTATATCCTACAGGGTATAATGACTAAGTGTAGGGTATCATATAGTCGGCCACGCCCGACTTTAACCTTCCTTACTTGTTAATAGATACAATTTGAAATCATAGAATTCGCAGTAAACATTCATCTGACTGTGAAGACGCGAAACAAAAAGGAATTTTTCGAAACTTGTACTTTTAGACGGACGGAAAATGGGGCGAATGGGGATAAAAATGGTACCAACCAAACGGATGCATTTAGAGTAGTGGCATTTGGTGTGTACAGTGTACATTTAGTGTGCACACGATTACACACTATTACAGGAAAATGTTAATCTTTTTAATATAGGCAAACCAAAACAAATATTGAAAAAACAATTTTATAAATAAAAATAAAATTTTAATTAGTTAAAACCACGCAAAAGTAAATATAAGGCAACAATTTTTAAAATATGCATAAATACTAGAAATATTAGCTGTATTTTCAGCCCTTGTGAGGGAATTCTTTTTTCCCTCTGGACTTGCGTTGTTCCAAATTGAAAGGAAATCGACTACAGTATGTGAAAAAGTAAAATCGAAAGCGAACTTTTTATGGGGCTATATCTAAATCTCAACCAATTTGCTATTAATTAAATGGCGTCTGTCCATGATCCACAAACATTTACTATTTTTGGATCGTGTTTCAACTTTAGCAGAATAGATCTGAAAGGTTCCGATTCCTTTTCATGCTCATTATTCTACCGTATTAAAGTTCGCAGTTTAGAGATGTAGTAGTGTAATTAGAAGGTACATTTGTATGGGGGCTATATCAAAACATTGACCCATGTGGTCCACTTTCACTTTAGCTATTTCTAAAGGATGGTTAAGTTTTAAGGGCCGATATTGATTTTGAATAAAACACAAATTATTTAGGAAATTACTGTCATTTATTTTTATTATGATAATACTGGTATGGTTCACTTATG
Organism: Polietes domitor; assembly: GCA_947397865.1. Classification (NCBI taxonomy): domain Eukaryota; kingdom Metazoa; phylum Arthropoda; class Insecta; order Diptera; family Muscidae; genus Polietes; species Polietes domitor. Next base: position 153,182 of record CANDYM010000304.1, read on the forward strand.
TATGGAACAAAATATCAGCCAAATGGCCGCGCGTCCTGCGCGGCACACCTCCATCCGATGGTCAAAATTTTCGATGACGCTGAGGTATAATTGAGGTTCTATGCCGTTAATGTGCCGAATTATCTCATCCCTTAGCTCTTGAATTGTTGCTGGCTTATCGACGTAAACCTTTTCTTTCAAATAACCCAAAAGAAAGAAGTCCAACTGTGTCAAATCATATGATCTCCGCTGCCGCGGTCGCGCAAAAGAGCCATTGTTTCGTTAGCTGTGTGGCAAGTGGCACCGTCCTGTTGAAACCACATATTGTCCACATCCATATCTTCCAATTCGGGCCATAAAAAGTTCTTTATCATCTCACGAAAGCGAAGACCATTCACAGTAACTGCCGGACCGGCCTCATTGTGGAAAAAATACGGACCGATGATGCTGCCAGACCTTAAACCGCACAAAACAGTCACCCTTTGTGGGTGCATTGTTTTTCGACAATCACTCTTGGATTTTCATTCGCTCAAATGCGGCAATTCTGCTTATTGACGAATCCACTGAGGTGAAAATGTGCCTCATCACTGAAGATTATTTTCTTCGAAAATGCAGAATATGTATTTTGATTTAAACGCCCATTTTCATAATAAGCCCGAATAACTTTAACGCGTAGCTCGATTGTGTACCTTTCCATGGTTCAAATTGAGTTAGTCTGAAATTGAGAAATGTCATGAAAAGAAATGCAGAAAAATACTTGACGTTTAGGTGTGGTTCACATTCAACATCTGCCCTTACAATTTAACCACCCAATAGTTCAAATATACCATGATCCTGATTTTTTTTCAAGATCCCATGTGTATTCTAGAGCAGTAATAGTGTAAATTATAGGGACATTTGTATGGAGGCTATATATAAATCTGAGTCGATTTCCTCCAAATTCAATACCGATCATCTCTGACCAAAAAATACTTCTGCCAAATTTCGAACAACAATTGCGACCTCTAGAGTACGAACAAGTTTTAGATGGCCGGACAGACATCGTGAAATCGTCTCAGCGGGTGATTCTAAGCCGACCGTTTTACTTAAAGGACCCACCTTTCTCGATTATTTCATGGTGTTACGAACATTTGGTGTGAAACTTACCTATAATATCCTATTCCACGTTTGAATGCACACTATTTCGATTAAGGATTTCTTTTTTCGAAGCTAATTGAAATAATTATATGTAGAATTATATGTATATATGAATGCTACTCTCGACTTGATTTTTCCGCTCCATTTTGAAATTTTCCACATCCGGAGTATCGCCCTCGTTCCCCAATAAAACCGCTGCATCTACATCAGCGGACGACACACACTGAACAAACAAATAAAAGAATAATAAAACTGTGCTATACGTACATATGTATGGATGTACATACATATATCCCCTTAAAAATCATATGCTACGGAAACTACGGAAATTTGTCCACTAGAGTGAAATTATTTCCACTTTTCTCGACAATTTTTGTGGTTTGGTTTTGTTTTGTTGTTGTTGGCATTTTTTGATACGATACAAAATGCATGGGAGTGGCAAATTGGATGGTGGTGAGGGAGAGAGAGAGGGTGGGAGGCCCGAATGTGTGTGTGTGCAAGTAGACGAAATTAACGAAAACAAAAGAAAATTAAAACGCTGTTTTCAGTAACTTTTTTATGTTTTGTTCTTCGGTGTAATTTATTATTAAACTGCAGCAACAAAGCTCAAGCACAATAGCACACTCACGCACGGCTAGCTACGGTGACACCTGTAAACTACAGTGACACCTACACCTACAGCTACACACACTCCACATGCACATTCACGCACACTCATGGTCCCATAACCACCAGAGCACCAACACCAGAGCTCATGTAACCGCACTAAAGTGAATAAAGCTGAGAGAGCGGAGAGAATGCATTACGTTGTAAACAATTTTATGAGTGGACTTTTACTATCCTCACGTATCACGCACACACGTGCACACCGACTGCTGGCTTATATTTTCATATGCACATACTAACACACGCACAAACAGTCGTGTGGCAGTCGATCGTTAAAATGTTTGAAGTATTCATAATTTTATGCCACTGAGGGTAGTTGCAAAAGTTTTTAGGCGATTTTAGCTTTGTTATGATCGAGGTAATTACCGAGACGTGGCACAGTGCTTTGCCCAGATATACAGGGGCGGCACAAATAAAGTGTGAGTTTTGTGAGTTTGCTTCTTAGTGGCAACATTTTGGGAAATCCAACACCTATCCAGAACGTAATATATAGGGTGGACCACTTACAACTTTAAATTTGAACTACCGATTACTTTAGTTTGAAAGGTAGAATAGCACAGTGCAACACAAAAACAAGTAAAGAAAGTCTAAAGTCGGGCGGGACCGACTATATGATACACTCCGCTTTTTATCCGAATACAATTCAATTCGGTAATAAAGTTAACACGGGAAGGATTTTTGTTTGAAATGAAAGGACATTTCTATGGGGTTATATTGAACCTGGAACCAAAATACTTCAAATAGTTTGCCAAAAATTTAAATATGTTTCCAACATTTGGGGGCTATATCTAAATCTGAACCGATCTAACCCACTTTCACTATAGGTGTTTTTAGTTGGATTATAAAATGTTGTGCCCACTTTAAAGAAAATCGGGTACAATATGTGGTTTCTAGAGCGGAAAATATCAAATCGGGACCGATATTTGTATGGTGGCTATATCTAAATCTGAACCGAACTTACCCACTTTCTGCATAGGTGCATATAGTTCGATTATAAGATGTTTTGCTAAATTTAAAGAATATCGGGTTCAATATGTGGTTTCTAGAGCAGAAAATGTCAAGTCGGGAGCGACTTTTGTATGGGGGCTATATCTAAATCGGAATCGATATGCCTCAAATTAAACAGCGTTCTTCCTTGATCCACAAAACTTATTTGTGCCAATTTTTGTTAAGATCGGACTATTATTGCGACCTGTAATTTGATTACAACAATAGATGGACAGATAGACAGACAGACGGGTATTGCTAAATCGATTCAAAAAGTGATTCTAAGTCGATCGGTATAATTAACAATGGGTTTATCTCGCTTCCGTTTGAGTGTTACAAAGAAATGCGTAAATACATAATACTCTCATGGAGTGTATAAAAATTGGGGCCGCAGTATTATTTTTGCAAAAAAGTCATCATTTTCCAAGACTCGTAAACAATTGAACTACAAAAATGTACTTACGATCTCAATGAACAACTTTCTAGAACATATGCACTTCCTGGGAATGATTCTTAACACCGTTTAGGTAGGAAAATATATATCTTGCAGGACTATTTCTGTTAATAGTCAGTCCGACTACAGTGCGTATGAATAATATTATTTTAAAAAACAGCACTTATACGCCACCTACTCGCACTACAGCTATAGGATTTGGTCGACGACATTTGAGATTTTGACCATGAAGATGAAGTTTTTATACCTTCCACCTCCAGGATGGGGGTATACTAACTTTGTCATTCCGTTTGTAACACCTTGAAATATCGACCTGAGACCATATATTCTTGATCGTCATAAAATTCTTTCTGTTGAAAGCAAGTTAGTATCTAAACGAAAGGAGTTAGGACGTCCCAATTTTCCATAAATGTGTCTTATAGTCGTAGATCGTTTGGGATTGAAACTGGGCGAAATCGGCCTAAAGGGAAAATTTTTTCCCTCACAAGGACTAAAAATACCCATAATATTTTAGAGTATTTAAGCGTGTTTTTTCAATCCATCTTACTTGATATTAGGTATGTGCATTCCCCCTATAACAAAAACGAGCAACATAAAGGGATTCTTATTCGTATGGGGGCGAAATGGGGCAAAAAGGGATACAAATTGTACCTACCAAACGACAAAAGCTAAAAACACGAAATTTGGTGTGTACATTACTCTAAATGAGTAGATACATAATGTAAAAGATTTTTTACAATTTCGTACTGTTAAGGGGTAAAATGGGAATAGAGGGATAAAAATGGTACCAACCAAACGGCTGCACCTAGAACAATGAAATGCGATGTATACATTCATCTGATTGCGTAGACCCGTAAAATAAACTGATTTTTGGCAATTCGTACTTTTTGGGGTTAAAATGCAAAAAGGGGATACAAATAGTGCCACGCAAATGACAGCTGCTAGAGTCGTGAAATTTTGGAGTATACTTTACTCTGACTGCGTAGACACGAAAAATAAAAGGGTTTTTCCCAATTCGTACTTTCAAGGGATACAAGGGGCACAAAGGGATAAAAATAGTGCCAACTAAAAGGCTACAGCTAGAATGTTGAACATGCCGTTAATTGCGAAGATACGTAAAGTAAAGAGATTTTAGAAAGTCGTACTCTTAAGGGGGTAAAATTGGAAAAAAAGGGGATAAAAATAGAACCAACCAAATGGCAATGGAATTTGGTTTACACATTCCGCTGACTATATACACGCAATATAAAAAGATTTTTCCACATTCGTACTTTTTACTTTTAGGGCAAAAATTGGTTGAATCATGAAGTTGGGTTATTTTGCACTATGTACGTCTGATAATGGATTTTCAAAATTTGTACTTTTGAAATTAAAATCGAATGGAAATACAACCAAATGTAGCACCCACTATCTACCAATATTTATGGCTTTGAAAATATTTTTAAAATATAAATAGAAGAATATTTATTTTTTGAATTGACGTATTGGTAGCCTTGCCTTATAAGCGTGGTTTGATGTAATAAAAATATTATATTTATTTATAAAATTATTTTTTCAATATTTGATTTGTTTTGGCTATATTAAACAAATTATATTTTCCAGTAATATTACTGCACCTCTACGAAAATCGACAGCCTCTGTGGAATTCAATCCATGCCATGCCGAACTTAACGCCATTTTACTTGTTTTTGTTTGTTCTTTATGAGAAGAGCTGCAACATTGCCTCAGAGAGTAAATCAAAATTCCAAACGGTTTGCAAGATAAGAGCCTGAAAAAATTATCATTTTTTGCATAAATGGCACCTAGACCCAAAAACTTGGCAAAAATGGGAGACACGGATCTTTTTTGGTATTTTTTCACGTAGTGGTGTCCATATATGGTTATATGGTTTACATGAGTTAAAAAATTGCACACAGTGAAACATTAATTTTCAGGTTTATGTTAGACATTTGGAACGCTATACTCTCCAACAAAATTGGGAAATATTAATAACTTATTTCCCCACAAGCAAATCTTTAACGCAAGCTGTAAGAAATTTACGTGGAAAAATTTCGTGAAGTGATCGGCCTTCAGTTTAGTCTTCATGAAATTCATTTTCATCTCGGTGGCTATGTCAATAAGCAATATTGCAGCAGATGGGGTTCAGAAAACCCACCTGTGACTATTGGTAAGCATCCACAACGAATCACTGCTTGCTGTGATCGGCTGTACTGAAAAATTGGGTTGATCAAATTAAGTACTGCCGAGACGGTCGTGGTAGTCATATGACTGATATTGTTTTCCATTATTAAATGACAAAGTTCAACATATCCAATAAAACCAAATATTTGAAAGAAAACGTACTTTTTTATAGCCAAACCTAACTTAAAGATTTAAATGGCACACAAGAGGTGACTGCCTCATCACTGATCAGCGTCCAGACCAAACGACTGAAGACAGGGTTAGTAGTAGTCGGACTAAAATTTAAAAGCAATCATATAATTTCAGCTGTTGAGGGTTATTAACTTCTTGTTCAAATTTTTGCTCTCAAACATATTTGTGATGTCATCGTCGTCGCCTGGTCGTGTATTTGAATTGCAACAATTCTTCCGCTTGGCCAACTTATTTGTCATAAAGTTTTATTTTATTTCTTGTATTTTTTACGTTTTTTATTACGTTCCTAGAAAAATAAAACAAACATAATTTATATGCATAACAAAATCCGTGTGTTAGCTACAGCACACAAATGCATTTTATTACAAGTCTTCTATTTCCTATTGTTTTTTGTTTTTGATGCTGATGTTGTTTCTGTGTTGCTGTCGTACTTTAATTGACTTTAAAAACAGTCGTTAAATATTAAAATTTTATAATTTTGTTTCTACCATATTATTTTAATGCACACTCACACATACCCAATGTTCAAACATACACCACCAATGACGATAGGTGTGGTGGTGAACGCATACAGCTGTAGGCCATGACGGGCTACCAACTTATGTGCCCGTTTATTAGGGTGGAGCGAAGAATTCGGTATTTCTGGTCGAATGATTTACTGATTTGGAACCTTAAAACTTTACTTAAATATAACTTTTACCGGATTAGAAATTTGGCGTACCTTTTTTGAGTTATATTGAAGTATTATTTTTGTCTGATTCACACCAAGTATGTGAAAAAAGCTTGGCATTCTCAATGCCGGAGTTGAGTAAAAAGACCAAAAATTAAATTAAAAATTAAATTACAGAATATCTCCGAAACTAAAAAGGTTATAAGCTTATATATTGTTGTCTCTCAACATGTCCTTAAAATCATTCTTACCCACAACCATTGGATATACCCCCGTCCTAAGTTTATCATTCCGTTTGTAACACCTTCAAATAATTACCTGAGACTCTATAAAGAATATATATTCTTGATCGACATAAAATTCTAAAACGACTTAGCCAAGTCTGTATTTTGAAATCACGCTAATAAACAGTTTCGAGATTAAAAAAAAAAATAAAGAAGGCATGGACCCAAGGATTATTTTAACATATTAATACTGACTATCGGGTACCATAATTTCGACACATACTACTGTATGAGTATGTGTGAATGTATACGATGGTTACAATGTTTGTTGTATGGTTGTGTCCTTTCTGTTTATTCTTTGTGGTTGTTTGTTTGTGTGTTGCACTGTCTGCGCCTTTGTCTGTGTCACCGGCTATTGGCTGCGTGGGTGTGTTTGTGAACTTGTGTCATTTTAATAAAACTTTTATGATGCAACTTCCGGACTTTACCTTGCAGTGGATGACGCAACAAAATGTACAATAATGTTGTCAGTTTATGGCGAAGTGGATGAACATCATTTTAGCAAGCTGCCGCATTCTGTCATTCACGTTTTTCAAGTCTATTACATTTATTATCTGCTGCTATGTTGGTCACGAGAGGTCACTTCAATTTGGCTGCAGGACATTCATTATTTTATTTACTAAGTTTCAGGTATAGTCTAAAATCGTACAAGTTCATACTGAGTCAATAAATGAAGGAAAAACCGTATGATTATATTTCAAAACATGGGCCCATAGATCTAATTCTCCGGCAGGTATTCCGAGAGTATATATAACATGATCTGGAAAATTGTTCAAAATCCGATGACAAATGCAGATTTTAGGGGGCCGCAATACTTGGGGCTTGTGCCAAAAACATGGGCCTATAAAGTTATCATCCACGGTAGGTATTCCTAGTTGAAATATATGATGGTTTGCATAATTTGATCAAGAGCCGCTGTAAGATGTGGATTGTAGGGCGGTAATAGAGTAAAATGTGGGCCCATTTGTATGGGGGTTAGACCAAAATATGGACCCGTATATTTGCCTTTCATAGTAGGTATTCTTAGTTTAAATATAACATGATCTGCAAAATATGATAAACTTCTGATGTAAACTATGGATTCTAGAGGTGAAATTTAAAAATGTGGGCCCTTTTGTGAGGGCGCTCCATTCAAAGTAGGTATTCTCATTTGATGACCTGCAAAATATTATCAAGATCCAACACAGTATGTGCGTTCTAGAGCTGTAATAATAAAAATTGGGCCCTTATAGATCACTTTCACAGTAGGAATTCTTTGTTGAAATATAACATGATCAGCAAAATTGTATCAAGATCCCATGTAAGATGTGCGTTTTAAAGAGATAATAGTGTAATCTGGGGGCCCAGTTGTACGTTGGCTATACCAAAACATGGACCCATATAGTTGACTTTCATAGTAGGTGTTTCTAGTTTAAATATAACATGGTGTATTTCATCAAGATCCGAAGTAAAATGTGCATTTTAGAGCTATAATAGTGTAAATCGGAGGTACATTTGTATGGGGGCTATATCGAAATAGGGACCCATGTAAACCACTTTCATGTTACTTGTTTCTAGTTCGAATATAACATGATGCTGAAAATTGTATCAAGATTCAATGTAAAATGTGTATTCTACAGCAGTAATAGGGTAAATTGGAGGGATATTAATATGGAGGCTATATCTGAATCTCAACCGATTTCTTCCAAATCGGACAACAATTGTGATCTGTAGAGTGCGAACAAGCTTAGCTGGACAGCAGACGGACGAACAGGCAGACAGACATTGCTAAATCGATTAAGCTGGTGATTCTAAGCCGATCGGTATACTTTAAGGTGGGTCTAGCTCAAATATTTCTTGGTGTTACAAACATTTGGCGGAAAACTAACTAAAATAATACCCTATTCATATTTGGTATGAAAAATAAATATTTGAAGTACATTAATAAAGCACTAAATTTGTATTTTTTTAATCAAAAATTTTAATAAAATTTTTAATAAAAAATATTAAAATAGTAATTTTTGTTTTATTATTTGAAAAAAAAAAACTGACCTGAAGCCGAACAAAAGACAACACGCAAATTTTAAAATTGTTAAAATTATACAAAATTAAACAATGTTTATTTATAAATTAATAAATAAAAAACAAGTAAAAACGGCGTTAAGTTCGGCCGGCCGAACTTTATATACCCTCCACCATGGATTGCATTGCACAGAGGTTTTCGTCGGTTTTCGTAGAAGTGCAGTAATATTACAGGAAAATATAATTTTTTTAATATACCCAAACCAAGACAAATACAAATATTAAAAAAAATAATCTTATAAATAAATATAATATTTTAATTATTTCAAACCATTATTTATTTCAAATCAAAAAATAAATATTCTTATATTTATATTTTCAAAAAGCTTAAATACCATAAATATTGGTAGATAGTGGGTGCTACAGTTGGTTGTATTTCCATTCTATTTTAATTCCAAAAGTACAAATTTTGAAAATCCATTATAAGACGTACATAGTGCAAAATAACCTAGCTTCATGATTCAACAAATTTTTGCCGTAAAAAAAAAAAATTACGAATTTGGAAAAAAACTTTTTTTTGCGTGTCTATGCAATCAGAGAAATGTATACACCGAATTTCATGATTCCAGTTGCACCCATTTGGTTGGTACCATTTTTACCACCTTGACGTTTCTACGCAATGAGAATTTCATCATTCTAGCTGTAGTCGTTTAGTTGGTACTACATTTATCCCGTTTTACCATTGTATCCCTTGAAAGTAAAAATTTCGAAAAATCCGTTTTTTCCGTGTCTACGCAGTCAGAGGAATGTATACTCTGAATTGTATGACCCTTGCTGCGGTCATTTTATTGGTACTCTTTTTATCCCTTTTTTCCCTTTAACCCCAAAAAATACGAATTTCGAAAAATCTGTTTATTTTAAGTGTCTACGCAATCAGAGGAATGTATACACCGAATTTCATTATTCCAGGTGTAGCCGTTTGGTTGGTACCATTTCTATCCTTCCGTACCATTGTATCCCTTGAAAGTACGAATTTGGAAAAAACCTTTTTTTTCATGTCTACGTAGTCAAAGGAATGTATACTCCGAATTTCATGACTCTACCTTCGGCCATTTGGTTGGTACTATTTTTATCCCCTTTTTCTATTTTAGCCCCAAAAAGTACAAATTTCGAAAAATCAGTTTATTTTCCTTGTCTACACAGTCAGAAGAATGTATACTAAGAATTTCATGACTCTAGCTGCGGTCATTTGATTGGTACTATTTTTATCCCTTTTTTCATTTTAACCCCAAAAAGTACGAATTTTGAAAAATCTGTGTATTTTACTTGTCTAAGCAATCAGAGGAATGTATACATCGAATTTCATTATTCTAGGTACAGCCTTTTGGTTGGTACCATTTGTATCCCTCTATCCCATTGTACCCCTTAAAAGTACGAATTTGAAAAAAATATTTTATATTATGTATCTACTCAATAGAGGAATGTACACACTGAATTTCGTGTTTCTAGCTGTTGTCATTTAATATGTACCATTTTTATTCCATTTTTGCCCGGTTTCACCACCCCCTACAAATGAGAATCAATTTATGGTGCACGTTTTTGATATAAGGGGAATGCGCGTACCAAATATCAAGCAAATATAAACAGACATATTCAAAAACATGCTTAAATACGCTAAAATATTAGGGATAATTATGGGTATTTTTAGTCCTTGTGAGGGAAAATTTTTTCCCTTCGGGCCGATTTCGCCCCGCTTCAATCCCAACCGATCTACGACTATAAGTCGCATTAATGGAAAATTTGAACATTCTAGCTCCTTTCCTTTATATGCTAGCGTGCTTTCAACAGACGGACAGACGGACGTACGGACATGTCGAGATCGTCTTAGAATTTTATGACGATCAAGAATATATTTACTTTATAGGGTCTCAGGTCGATATTTCAAGGTGTTACAAACGGAATGACAAAGTTAGTATACCCCCGAGACCATCTGAGTACAAAGCGGACTCCTTACCTCTGAGACTTCAAACGAAAAATTCGTACTCATTCACTTATGAAAATGCTATTCGTAAAATGTTACATGTTATTGACTTTTTTGGAAGTTGTTTAAAATAACTTGCTCAAAAGCAGGAAATATTCACATTTTGAAATGCGTTTAAAATGTGCTTCCAATTTTTTTGCTGGGTAGTTTATATCAAATGATAGGGAACAATATTTGGAAACGGAAACAGTTTTTTCTTTTAATTTTCGAGTTGTTTAGAATTCCCAAATAATTGCCTATCAAGAGTCGATACTCATCAATTCCACATTCAAAACCCATAGAATTGTGTGGAACCTTGTGATTTGACGTTGAACCTAGTACAGAAGGCTTCACCGAATCACATCAATGGTAAGTTATTTTTCTCTATCTTTATTATTCAGCCTTATGAGTCGACTGAGTCCGATAAGGGTAGCACGAATCTCAAAAATGTTCGTTCGTAACAAAAGTTACAAATTTGGTGCAAAAGTATTATAGCAGTTTCCAGACACTGTCCTTTGTTGTCTTCCTACAACACATTCGAATTGCCTTATTAGAGGACTAACTAAGTAAATTATATCTAACAACATCCCAACTGGATTGTACTAAGTGGAAGGACAACTCTACCTGTTATTTACCAACCCTCACAAATACCAACAATTTTCAAGAGCTACCACAAACCACCCACATGTAAAATATTAAAATTCCAAACCATGAGTTATATCTTTAATTTAATTTAAAAGTAAAAAAAAACTTCTCATTTCAAATGTCAGGCAAACTCACAGTAAAACTCAATTACCTTTAACTTTAACTAACCCCCCTTTACCAGGCACGGTTCATCCTTCCAAGATATGCACGCCTTCCTTTTGCAAAATCCGAATAAAAAAGGAACAGGAAATGCGAGGTCTGTGCATGTGAGGATGTGTTTGTGTTTACGTTAACATACTTTTAGGCAATCTTCCAAGGCAGGTACACCCACACCCCTCCCCACACACACAAACACGTACTGGTGTACTTACTATTTCCCTGGGGGCGCATTGAAATTTATTTAAAAAATAAACCCCCGCAAGCTCACGCCCTCGGTCTGCCTTCCGCTCACTCGGAAATATTAACTTTGGCCATAGAGACATTATCTGTGGAATAGGAAAAATTAAATATTTCCCAAAGAAAACAAAAAAATGTGGTTACTTTCCATTGAGTCGTATTTAGGTCTTAATGGCATCTTCTTTCGTCTGCCTTCTTGCCTGGCCTGGCTTGGCTGTCTAACTGTCTCTGACTGTCTGTACGCAATTTGCTTAACTGTATGATGCGGCTATATGGGCCGCTTTACTGCAGTGGCGATATATTCCAAATGAAAATGAAGGCGAAAAGTGAATGGCAGGGGGCAAGGAAGAGAGACATAGATGGCGAAAAACCCAAGGAAACGAAACGAGGAAAAACACCGAAATCATGCTGTTAAAACACATTATTTGGTGGTAACATTTTTTCTGATTAACCCAATTTATGCTCATTTAGCACTACGGCAGGAGCTGATGGGAAGCAGTGCCAGGAAGAAGAAAAAAAAATAATAATAATGGCCGAACAGAGGGGAGTTGGGTTCACGAGGAGGGAAATCCGTGTGTTGCCATGTTCGTCTGTGGTTCTCCGACTTTTGCTGGGATAATTATATTTTTGAAAATGTTAGAAATTCTTGGATTTTTTTTCTGACAAATGATAATGTTTTCCGTGAAACACATTTGCAATAAGTTATAAGCTAATTAAAACAAATAAAAACCTGGCCTACCAAATAACAGCACGATTGATTTGGACTACAACTTTTACTTGTTCTTGCATATCAAAAAAATATTATTAATTTCCATCGAAGACATCTGTATATTTATTACACATCTATTAAAATTGTAATAAACTTAATAAGAAAACAAGTAAAAATACGTTAAGTTCGGCCGGGCCGAATGTTATATACCCTCCACACGGAGTGCAGTCAACAGCATTGCCGGCAGATTAGACATTACATAGAAATGTGCTACTATATTAGAAAAATTGTGATGCTTCTTCATTATAATATTAATAGTTCTCTATATCTAAATGTACTAAAATGTGTAAAGCTCAAGTGTAATCAAAAAGTGAACATTAGGCATCAAGCTCGATTTTCCCCATTGGCAACTTCTAGATTCCAGCTATAGCCTATATGTTTGTACAATTTTGATAGGAAAAGTTCTAATATTTGTTTTTTATTATTTATTATGAATTACAATACAAAGTAAATTTATATTCTAATTTTGGGTCCAGGGATTGAGCCGGGGTGACTGAGACCATTGTAGCTAGTTATTGCAGCGACAGACCAGAGCCTCTGGTGGGAATCGAACCCACAACCCCCACGCTGATAGCCGAGGACGCTACCAACTGGACTACCGGGGCGCTCTAGTTCTAATATTAAAGATATAATATGTGTCAGAGTGGAATATACACGCCCAATTCCAACATTTTAGCTACAACCTTGGAACCAGTATCACTCATTTTTCTATGCTGACCCTAAAAGAACGCAGTCAGACGAGTGCAAATACTGAATATTATCATTCCACCTACAGCCACTTGATTGGTGCCAAATTTATTCCCATTTAGATCCGAATATATTATAGCTGCAGCCGTTTGGTTGGTACCATTTCCCACATAAAACTAAAAATGTCGAAAAATCCTTTTGGTTTCGCAATTTCACGCAATCTATACAGCGAATTTCGTGATTTCAACTTCAGCGGTTTGGTTTGTACCATTTATATCCCTCCTTTCCAATTGTATCCCTTAAAAGTACGAATTAAAAAAAAACTATATTTTATGTATATACGCAATAAGAGGGATGTATATTCCAAATTCCATGCTTGTAGCTGTTGTCGTTTCATTGGTACCATTACCAAATAAAGCAGAAATTTGAAAAACAAATGGCTCAAATAGTCCAACAGTCCTTGTTAGGGAAAAATGTTTCCCTCTGAGCCGATTTCGCTCACTTTCAATCCCAACCGATCAGCAACCATAAGACACATTTAAAACACATTCAAGCGGTACGGTTTTTGACCTCGATAGCTGAAAGTTTGTGTATGTATTATTCTCATAAAATTATTGTATACGTATTTTTGGAAAAAAATTAAAAAGTTTTTTCGCTATTTATGACCAATTTAACAGTGAAAGAAATACTACTTTTTCAAAAGGTGTGTTCATTCAATCGCTTGTAACTCCTGAAATAATTTACCGATTTTAATGTGATATACCTTATTTTGAAAAGTATTTCAATTACTTTACCGCCACAGTGTTACCTTACCACCACACAATTTTAATTCTTTTATTTGATTTTTCGAAATTTCACCAATCCATTTTGTTGAAATTTTAAACTATAATGCTTAGGTCTATTTTTAAGCGACTGTGTGAGTTTGAAAGTAGTTGAATGATGACATCTATTTTTTTACGATTTTTATTACAAAATCAACCAGAATTGCAGTGAAAAATCATCAAAATTATAATTATACCCTATACCACTTCGTGGACTAGGGTATTATAAGTTAGTTTCGCGCCAAATGTTTGTAACACCAATAATCGAGCTAGACCCACCTTTACGTATACGGATCGGCTTAGAATCACCAGCTGAATCGATTTGTCAGTCCGTCCGTCCGTTTGCTGTCCATCTAAGCTTGTTCGCACTCTACAGGTCGCAATTGTTGTCCGATTGTCATGAAACTTGGCAGAAGTTATTTTTTCTGGCCAAGGATCATCGGTATTGAATTTGTCGCTCCCGATTTGACTTTGTTCGCTCTAGAAACCACATCTTGTACCCGATTTTCTTTAAATTTGGCACAACATCTTATAATCCAACTAGAAACACCTATGCAGAAATTGGGTAAGATCGGTTCAGATTTGGATATAGCCCCCATACAAATGTCGCTCTCGATTTCACTTTTTTCGCTTTAGAAGCCACATATTGTTCCCGATTTTCTTTAAAATTGGCACAACATTTTATAATCGAACTAGAAACACCTATGCTAAAAGTGGGTAAGATCGGTTCAGATTTAGATATAGCCCCCATACAAATGTCGCTCCTGATTTCACTCCTTCGCTTTAGAAACCGCATATTGTTCCAGATTTTCTTTAAAATGGGCACAACATTTTATAATCGAACTAGAAACACTTATGCTGAAAGTGGGTAAGATCGGTTCAGATTTAGATATAGCCCCCATACAAATGTCGCTCACGATTTCACTCCTTCGCTTTAGAAACCGCATATTGTTCCAGATTTTCTTTAAAATGGGCACAACATTTTATAATCGAACTAGAAACACTTATGCTGAAAGTGGGTAAGATCGGTTCAGATTTAGATATAGCCCCCATACAAATGTCGCTCCCGATTACACTTCTTCCGTTTTATAAACCGCATATTGTTCCAGATTTTCTTTAAAATTGGCACAACATTTTAGAATGTAACTAAAAACACCTATGGTGAAAATGGGTAATATCGGTTCAGATTTAGATATAGCCCCAATACAAATGGTGCTCCCGAATGTTTAACCGATTTTGGCCAAAGGTTACATATTATATTTCAGCAACAAACAGACATGGTGAAAGCGGGTCACATCATTCCAGGTTTCAATATACCCCCATACAAATGTCCTTTCCGATTTAACATTTTGTCAAACACATTAATTTACAGGATTCAAAAATCCTTCCCGATTTCACTTTTTTACCGAATTGAATTGTAGTGAGGTAGAAAGTGCAGTGTATCATATAGTCGGCTCCGTCCGTCTTTAGTCTTTCCTTACTTGTTTGGGAGATGTCCATATGGCCATACTTTGGTATAGCCCAAATGGGGCCCCATTCTGCTCTATTGCAGCTCTAGAAACTACATCTTATATCGGATCTTCATCAAATTTTGCAGAATAAGAAATATATAGGCGCATGTTTTGGCACAGGCCTCAAGTGTTGTTATAGGCTCCTTTTTAGATGTCCGTCCGATTCTTCCTAATACCGCTGTATAGTCTGTATTTATCATGGGATCTTGATCAATTTTTCCATGTCATATTATATTTTCTTTACTCGGAATATCTGCTGGAAAATTGGATCAATTACTTTTTCATTAACCATACTCATTAAACTTGACTAAAGATGCATTTATAGTAACTGTATAATATATATGAACTACATAAAATTGCTCCCATGAAATACCTGGGTTTAGTAATCAAGCAGGGAGTGGTGTAGGGTATTATATAGTCGGCCCCGCCCGACTTTAGCCTTTCCTTACTTGTTTCACTGTTAAATTGGTCATAACTCGTGAAAACAAATTTCCATTTTTTTCCAAAAATACGTATTCAATATTTTTATGAGGAGAACACATAAACAAACTTTTAAAACAATCGCAGCTATCGAGGTCAAAAACCGTACCGCTTTACATGGAATGACTCATATACTTTATGGGGTCTGCGATGAATATTTCAAGGTGTTACAAACGGTATGACAAAGTGAATATACCCCCATCCTTAGATGGAGGGTATAACAAGTAAAAACGACGCAAAGTTCGACCGGATCGAACTTTATATACCCTCAACCATGGATTGCATTCCACAGCGGCTATCGATTTTCTCCAAGAAAATCATAATATTACAGCAAAATTTTATTTTTTTTAATATAGCCAAAACAAAACAAATAAAAATATTGAACAAAAATATTTTCTAAATAAATATACAATTTTAATTATTTTATACCACGCTCAATTCAAAAAGTAAATATAAGGCAGCAATCTTCAAAAAAGCTAAAAGCCTAAATATTGGAGCTAGCAGATGCATTTTCAGCTACAGCCGTTGGGTTGGTTGTATTTCTATTCTATTTAATTCAAAAAGTAAACGTTTTGAAAATCCATTATCTCTCCTGACTTATTAGCTCTCTTGTTAGTTTGAGTTCAGAATCATCCCAATTCACTGGCCCAACAAAATTACCAATGAAAACTTATGGGCAGTGACAATGTAAGAACCTGTAAGCCTAGAAATCCGACGACGCAAATGGACGTGGATTGGCCACACACTCCGCAAATCACAAGACGACATAGCAGCACTGCTCTCGATCGGAATCCACAGGAAAGCCGTATAAGAGGAAGACCTGCAAATACGCCTGGTTGACGTAGAAGTTATAGAGAAAGGATTTACATGGAGTGAAAAAAAAATTAGCCGTAGACAGAATAAAGTGGAATGATTTTTTTACGGCCCTATATTCCTCTTAGGAACCACGGGAATATATATATATATATAAAGTTTAAGTTATACGATGGGCGAATTTTCCATGCCACTTGTGGTAGCTCCCACACAAAAGTGACATATTCATTGAGTGATTGATGGATGAGTCACTTAGCCAGGATTTGCTGGCCATTGGACGTCTCAATATCTAAACTACCTACCCAACCAAACCGACCAAAGATGGTCGGTTTGGTATATATATATATATATATATATATATATATATATATGTATATATAGGTATTAATAGATGATTTATTGAAATTAAAAAATTATAATTTGACCAGGGCACTATGGTCCCAAATCCACTTTTTTTTGGCAGAAATTCAAAAAATTAAAATTGCAAAGTGGTAAATGTGTATATATTTTCTTTATGGCAACACTCCAAGCAATCAAGAAAATATACTGGAGAAAATCAGGTGGCAACACCACAAGCCTGAATGGTACTTAAACTTTGCGGTTCAAAATAAGTGGGATTAATTTTGATATAAAGCAGTTTTACAAATTAATTAAAATCAAGACTTAAAAAGAAAATAATAAAGTGACTATATCATGAAAATTAACGGCAAGAGTTAGTAGTTGAAAAATTATATTTAACATTTTTTAATTACTGTGGTCTTGTAAGTATTCATAGGTGTTGTAATTTTGTGATTTGTAGAGAACATAATCTATAAATGTCGTGGACCAAAAGTTATATGTATGACTCAACTTGACTCAAGGTGTAAATGTGAAAGTGTTCGTCTGAGGTTGTAGTTTATGATGGAATTAATATCTCGTCAGCATTTTTCGGCAAACTCCAAAAATTTTCATTTTATTTTAGCACAGTTTTTGATTAGCCATAGACATATATATGATTATATCTCTGAATTAGTTTTGTGTACGAGATCCATCAATATTTAATTTAAAAGGTATTGAAAGTACCTTTAAAATGGTATACAACATCATTCACCTTTTTGTACACATGTATACATTTTACTTTATTTCTTGAAATAATTATTTAAATTTCAGTTTAAAGTATACTATTTGTATGCTATATTTTGCTTTTGTAATAATGTTTAGAAAAACACATTTCGCCAAAATAAACAACTCTTCATTCTTTTAAGCTTTCATAAAATTTTGTTTTTGCTCACTCTGTACCAATACAGGGAGATAATTATGTTGGTTATATATTGAGTTTATATGGGAGGTTGTAGTGGGCGTGGTCCGATCGGCCCAATTTTATTTTTATTTGTTGCGTATGATATGTCTAGCAAATGTGCAAAATTACAAGACTGTATGTTTATTTTTCGACTTTATGCCATAAAAAATGGATTTGGGACCAGTGTGCAGGGTAGTGAACTGATTTCCATTTTCATGATGGAGATTTTAGTGAATTGTCCGAAAGCAAGAAATGTAACCAGTGAAGTAATTTTCTTCTCCTAACTTAGAGTTGATTATTAATTTATTTTAAATCTGGCAATCATTAAATAATATATTTAAAATAACAAATTTCGAAATGTTGTCTATAAGGTATTCTCTTGTAGCCTTATTAGTCTGCATATTTCGTTTGTATCCCTTATTTCCTGTTCTTAATCCTGTTCTTAATTAAATGGAATTATGTGTGCTAAAAAGGGATACGTTTTAATTTTCCAATGGGACCTTTTAGAAATACACAATTCCCCACCATACAGTCTTATAATTATTAAGCCTTATAATTTCAATTCACTTCGCCTTAACATTAAAACCTTGCCCACAACCACACACACCGTTTTGGCTTTCTTCCTTGGGCTTCCTTTGGCTTCGCCGCTTACCACAGTCGACTTAGACTGTAACCACCTTATCTTCCTGTTCGAGACTTAATGAGAAGCAGCACACAAATTAAGTTATTTCAAAGCAAAAGCAAAAATTACATTCTTTATTAAGCGACAAATGAGAATTTATCTACGGCTTCCGAACGGAAGCGCAGACAGGAATACGAGATTAATGAATGAATAATCAAATATTGATTGTGCCTTGGTGGCGTTCGAAGGCTTGCGGCAGTCGGAGATAGAAGGAAACCATGTACAATCATTTGAAAAAGACTTGGTGATATGTATCTCTCTTTTGTCTTAACGATGCCTTATTTGTCGATATTTTCGCTTTTTAACGTCATGATTTAAAGATCTAAAAAATACAGTGCAAATATTGACTTTCAGCGTTGCCATTATTCAAATGGGGAATTTCATAAAAATATGAAAATTTGTATTTACTTTACTGTGAGTGTAATGAAGGTGCACCAATGCTTATCTTTAACTATTTTCGAGGTAGCGTTTAGCTATCGTGCACAGTATTCGGAAGACTATGAAAAGGATTTTAATTTGCAGTATGTTGCTAGACATGAATAGATCGTGAGGAAAAAGTAAAAAAGGCACAGTATTACTGGTTGATTAGAGGTTGTCGACTTACATAGAAATGCAAAACTATATTAGGAAAATTGTGATATTTTGTTTGTACATTGCTATATTTGTTTTCTATTTCCAACTAAAGGGTGATTTTTTAAGAGCTTGATAACTTTTTTTTTAAAAAAAACGCATAAAATTTGCAAAATCTCATCGGTTCTTTATTTGAAACGTTAGATTGGTCCATGACATTTACTTTTTGAAGATAATTTCATTCAAATGTTGACCGCGGCTGCGTCTTAGGTGGTCCATCCGCTTAGTCCAATTTTGGCATTTCCACGATTTTGAGTAACAGAGACCAATTGGTGCGAACGGCGACGAATCGAAAATTGGTGGTCATCATTAACACTGGCCGATACAGCTGCGATATTTTCTTCAGTTCGCACTCTACGTAAGCGTGTTGGTGGTTTAATGTCCAACAATGTAAATTTGGTGCGAAATTTAGTCACAATAGCCCGAATAGCCGCTTCAGTGGGTCGATTAAACTGACCATAAAATGGAAGCGCGCAATGAACTTTCTTAACAGAGCACGCATTTTGATAATAAAATTCAATAATTTGCAAGCGTTGTTCGTTTGTAAGACGATTCATGATGAAATGTCAAAGCATACTGAGCATCTTTCTCTTTGACACCATGTCTGAAATCCCACGTGATCTGTCAAATACTAATGCATGAAAATCCTAACCTCAAAAAAATCACTCTTTATAAGGAACTCATATGCGCACTATTTTTAATATTAATAAGTAAAGAAAGGCTAAAGTCGGGCGGGGCTGACTATATGATACACTCAACTTTCTATCCGAATACAATTCAATTCAGTAAAAAATTGAAAACGGGAAGGATTCTTGTATGCTTCCTAATAATAGGCTAATATGACCGGACCCAATTTGTCAAATCGAGAAGAATATTTGTATCGGGGCTATATACAAACATGGTATGATGTGACCCACTTACACAATAGGTTCTTTCAATTCAAGTATAACGTGTTATGCTCAATTTAAAGAAATTCTCTGAAAACACGTGGTTTTTGGGGCTGAAAAAGTCAAGTCGGGAGCGAAATTTCTATGGGAGATATATAAATCTAAACCGATCTGGCTCATTTTCACCATGGGGTTTTCTAGTTTAAACATAAGATATTTTGGCAAATTTGAAGAACATCTGATAAAATATGTGGTTTCTAAAGCGGGAAAAGTCAAATTGGGAGCGAAATTTCTATGGGAGCTATATATAAATCTGAACCGATCTGACTCATTTTTACCATAGATGTTTCTAGTGGAAATATAAGATATTTTGCCAAATTTGAAGAAATTCCTTTAAAATATGTGGTATCTAGCGTGAAAAGAGTAAAATCGGGAGCAAAATTTGTATGGGAGCTATATCTAAATCTGAACCGATTTTCTTGAAATTAAATAGCGTTCGTCCTTATCCCATAAAACATCGTTGTGCAAAGTTTCATTTTGTTCTAACAACAATTGCGACCTGGACCTTGCTCGACTCAATAAGTGATTCTAAGTCGATCGGTATACTTAACAATGGGTCTATCTCGTTTCCTTTCGAGTGTAATAAACAAATGCATAAAGACATAATACTCTCGTGGAGTGTATAAAAACTTAATTGGGAAATATTAAAAACTTTATTCCAAAGTAGTGAGTCTTTAACGCAAACTAATACTAATACTAATACTAATACTAATACTAATACTAATACTAATACTAATACTAATACTAATACTAATACTAATACTAATACTAATACTAATACTAATACTAATACTAATACTAATACTAATACTAATACTAATACTAATACTAATACTAATACTAATACTAATACTAATACTAATACTAATACTAATACTAATACTAATACTAATACTAATACTAATACTAATACTAATACTAATACTAATACTAATACTAATACTAATACTAATACTAATACTAATACTAATACTAATACTAATACTAATACTAATACTAATACTAATACTAATACTAATACTAATACTAATACTAATACTAATACTAATACTAATACTAATACTAATACTAATACTAATACTAATACTAATACTAATACTAATACTAATACTAATACTAATACTAATACTAATACTAATACTAATACTAATACTAATACTAATACTAATACTAATACTAATACTAATACTAATACTAATACTAATACTAATACTAATACTAATACTAATACTAATACTAATACTAATACTAATACTAATACTAATACTAATACTAATACTAATACTAATACTAATACTAATACTAATACTAATACTAATACTAATACTAATACTAATACTAATACTAATACTAATACTAATACTAATACTAATACTAATACTAATACTAATACTAATACTAATACTAATACTAATACTAATACTAATACTAATACTAATACTAATACTAATACTAATACTAATACTAATACTAATACTAATACTAATACTAATACTAATACTAATACTAATACTAATACTAATACTAATACTAATACTAATACTAATACTAATACTAATACTAATACTAATACTAATACTAATACTAATACTAATACTAATACTAATACTAATACTAATACTAATACTAATACTAATACTAATACTAATACTAATACTAATACTAATACTAATACTAATACTAATACTAATACTAATACTAATACTAATACTAATACTAATACTAATACTAATACTAATACTAATACTAATACTAATACTAATACTAATACTAATACTAATACTAATACTAATACTAATACTAATACTAATACTAATACTAATACTAATACTAATACTAATACTAATACTAATACTAATACTAATACTAATACTAATACTAATACTAATACTAATACTAATACTAATACTAATACTAATACTAATACTAATACTAATACTAATACTAATACTAATACTAATACTAATACTAATACTAATACTAATACTAATACTAATACTAATACTAATACTAATACTAATACTAATACTAATACTAATACTAATACTAATACTAATACTAATACTAATACTAATACTAATACTAATACTAATACTAATACTAATACTAATACTAATACTAATACTAATACTAATACTAATACTAATACTAATACTAATACTAATACTAATACTAATACTAATACTAATACTAATACTAATACTAATACTAATACTAATACTAATACTAATACTAATACTAATACTAATACTAATACTAATACTAATACTAATACTAATACTAATACTAATACTAATACTAATACTAATACTAATACTAATACTAATACTAATACTAATACTAATACTAATACTAATACTAATACTAATACTAATACTAATACTAATACTAATACTAATACTAATACTAATACTAATACTAATACTAATACTAATACTAATACTAATACTAATACTAATACTAATACTAATACTAATACTAATACTAATACTAATACTAATACTAATACTAATACTAATACTAATACTAATACTAATACTAATACTAATACTAATACTAATACTAATACTAATACTAATACTAATACTAATACTAATACTAATACTAATACTAATACTAATACTAATACTAATACTAATACTAATACTAATACTAATACTAATACTAATACTAATACTAATACTAATACTAATACTAATACTAATACTAATACTAATACTAATACTAATACTAATACTAATACTAATACTAATACTAATACTAATACTAATACTAATACTAATACTAATACTAATACTAATACTAATACTAATACTAATACTAATACTAATACTAATACTAATACTAATACTAATACTAATACTAATACTAATACTAATACTAATACTAATACTAATACTAATACTAATACTAATACTAATACTAATACTAATACTAATACTAATGCGGATAAGTAAAAAACATAATTTTTGAAAAATTCTATCCTTTGGAACTTTGTAATCCTGTTCAGGGACAACATGTTGAGAAAATGAAGAACTAAAACGCCAATTAACTCTATTTCCCCTATAGTTTCAGATGTATATAATCTAGTTCTAGTGAAATATGTACTGTCGGGCAGTGTAATGGAATTTCGAAATTCGTGCTTTACCTTTCTGAGGAATTAGTTTGATATATATAGTCAAGGTCTACCAAGCAATAAAAACCATATTTGTAGATACGCGCTAAAAGTGGGCGTGGTCTCTAAATTAATTAATTAATTTTATTTCAAAATAATAGTATTATATAAGATTCGGCCCGACCGAATTTAATGCCTTTTTACTTATCGTTCCTTATTGTTGTCAAAGGATTGTAAACTCCGATTTTTTGGATTCTAGCTGTAGCCATTTGATCGGTACCAAATGTATTCCTTATTGACCATTTTGACCCAAAGAGTACGAATATTGTAAGATAGCTTTATTTTTCGAGTCTACACAGCCAGATTCTCCCTAAAAGTACAATTTCAAAAAAACATTTCAATCCACTTTCATCATAAAAATAAATATTTCGAAAAGTTTTTGGTCGGTAGCAATTTTATCCTTTTATTCCTTAAGTGTTACAAACATTTGGTTTGAAATAAATAAACATACATAAACCCATTCCCAGAAATGGTGTAGGGTATAATAAAGTGAATTTAGTCAACAAATTTTGAGTCTGTATTATTATATTTCAAAACTAAAAGAAGTCGTCTTTGGTCAAAATATATGTCATAATTTTTGAGAGATAAAGAAAATATTATACTCTAGGTAACACTGTCAATCGGTGAACATGTGTGTGTTATACTAAAATATCCTTGCTGCAAGGTTTCATAACCTGGTCCTGTTTGTGCACACAAACGTCTGTCTACAGTGACGTGTAGTTGGAGTTAGTTATAGTACAGGGAGCGAACACACATGTACAACAACTCCAAATACATTCGATTACTACTTACAACAGAACTAACAAACAAACATAATGTGCAACTTTAAGCAATGCCAGCAGCTGTTGCACCTCTAAGCCAACTTAGCCAACCATCATCGACAACAACGGTTGCTGCAAGACGGTTAAGCAACAAGAATTACAAAACAAAAAAGGGAATATATTTTATGTTTTCTACAAAATGAAGTACGAGTCTAGCAGCAGTGGGCAAATAAACTGGTAGCACCGCTAGCACTTAGTCCTTGCTGATGTTAAAACACCGCTATACAAAACAAATATTTTATGTTTGAGGATGCCCGCGAACACACACACATTCATAAAGGTACAAGGATATAATAACAAGATGAAAACTAAATTCAAGTTGACGATGATGATGATGATAAAGAAGGGGAGTTCACTTCGGCTGGGTCGAGTGTAACATTCGCTCCATCAGCGTGGACATTGCGACATAACAACAGCGAAAAAATACAGAAAGAGATTAAAAACTTGTATTTTGTGCAACCAGTTTTCAATCTTTTTTCCAAATATCAAATAAATATAGATTCCGATTTTTATTGGATTACATCCGCATTTCAAATGATATGTCATAAATTTCAAATGCAATTTCTGAAAATGAAATGACAAGCTCTGAATTTTAATTGTAATTTCTGAAAGTCAGTTGATGAGTTCTGAACTTCAAATGGAATTTCAAAATATCAATTGATGAATTCAGAATTTCAGTTGGAATTTCTGAATTTCAATTGATGTTTTCTAAATAACAATTGGTCTTTACTGAATTACACTTGGGAATTGTATAGACGAAGTAGGTCCATATTCCAGGTCCATATTCGTAGTGAAATTTCTTTCAAAACGATTACTTTGCTGTTGTTTTAGATTAAAAAATGTTGAATGTTTTTCCAAACACGTGTAAGGTATCCTCCGCATGGTCTACGCCTTCTACATATACCTAATGTCGGTGTATTTGCATACATATATACAAATGTACATTTATTATAGTTTTTTTTTTTCTACGAAAGACAGCGAGTAAGCCAAGTATTGCTACCGTTTTGGTTCGGCTTTATATACTACTGCTCCTCAGTGCGAGGTGAATGGCTACAACGAAAAACATTTTATTTCATATTTTATAACGTTCTAATGTACACTTAATATGCACCAGTGCATTACATAAATAATAGTAGTTGGACGCTGGATGCCAGCGAATCTACGTACATATGCATGAATGCAACAACGTAATTGCGGTGTTGGCATCTTCGTGGAACGTTGAAATAAATCGTTATAAAATGTACTCGATGAAGACGCTTTCAATCGAGAGCATTAACACACTGTGGGGGAAATGAATTTATTGCAAGTATTCTGGTGTTAAATATAAACAACTTTGTGGAACATGATCTGGGTTACTAGGAAGTGCAGTCGGAGGAGGACGAGGAACGGAAAGTAATTCATAGTATTCATGCATACAAATTGGGACCCGGTGAGCGGAGCTGTAGCCCTAATAAGACACTCTGTCGTATTTTGGTACTAAATATCGATTTTATGCATTTACTAGCGTAATCGGCAATGCTTCACTATTGCTATCTTCTTTTGCTTCGCCAGTCAAAAACAAGTAATGAAGGGCTAAAGTCGGGCCATGCCGACTACCGATTTTTTTGTCTTTGAAGTCATTGAGCTCAAGCATGATTCATGATTTTATGTGAGCTTTAATTTTCTGATATTAGAGTGGTACATTAGGGTAGTAGCAACTGAGATATGATGGGTAAGTACCAGAAGGGGGTGCTTGAGCTCAATGACTTCAAAGACAACTAGTAAATCAAAAAAAAAAAATTTTCAAATCCATGCTTTATGCAAGCAGAATTCTATTGGGCCTAGAAATTCTTTTTTAGTTATCTTTTGTAGAAGGAAAAATTACTGCGTTATCAGGAGCAGAAATAATAGATTTTTAATTTGTGGTTTGTATGGGAGGTACCACGCCCACTTTTGCATTACCGACCATTTTATGCGCAACTACGCACATTGATGCTAGATGCACTTACACAAAATTTGAGCACTATACGTGTCATAGAACTGACACTATTCGATAATATGTTTTAACATCGTATGGGAGGTGGTACGCCCACTATTCCAATACCGCCCATTTTTGGCAGAACTACGCACATTGATGGTAGATGCACTTACACAAAATTTCAGCACTCTAGGTGTCATAGAACTGACAATATTCAATAATAGGATTTAACTTCGTATGGGAGGTGCCACGCCCACTTTTCCAATACCGCCCATTTTTGGCACAACTATGCACATTGATGCTAGATGCACTTACACAAAATTACAGCACTCTAGGTGTCATAGAACTGACAATATTCAATAATAGGTTTTAACTTCGTATGGGAGATGCCACGCCCACTTTTCCAATACCGCCCATTTTTGGCACAACTATGCGAATTGATGCTAGATGCACTTACAGAAAATTTCAGCACTCTAGGTGTCATAGAACTGACAATATTCAATAATAGGTTTTAACTTCGTATGGGAGGTTCCACGCCCACTTTTCCAATACCGCCCATTTTTGGCACAACTATGCACATTGATGCTAGATGCACTTACACAAAATTACAGCACTCTAGGTGTCATAGAACTGACAATATTCGATAATAGGTTTTAACTTCGTATGGGAGGTGCCACGCCCACTTTTCCAATACCGCCCCTTTTTGGCACAACTATGCACATTGATGGTATATGCACTTACACAAAATTTCAGCACTCTAGGTGTCATAGAACTGACAATATTCAATAATAGGTTTTAACTTCGTATGGGAGATGCCACGCCCACTTTTCCAATACCGCCCATTTTTGGCACAACTATGCGAATTGATGCTAGATGCACTTACACAAAATTTCAGCATTCTAGGTGTCATAGAACTGACAATATTCAATAATAGGTTTTAACTTCGTATGGGAGGTTCCACGCCCACTTTTCCAATACCGCCCATTTTTGGCACAGCTATGCACATTGATGCTAGATGCACTTACACAAAATTTCAGCACTCTAGGTGTCATACAACTGACAATATTCAATAATAGGTTTTAACTTTGTATGGGAGGTGCCACGCCCCTTTGTCCAATTGGTCAAATTTTTCCATTTCCTTGTATTGTCATCGAAAATGATTAAGTGTGCAAAATTTGAGCAAAATTGGTTGAGAAAAAAGCTTTCAAAAATTGATTTCAAATTTTGTGGCACACAAACATATATAGAAAGCAACCTTATATAAAGCATGGAAAAAAATCGTCCTCGTCGAGACAAAAACATCGATGTATCGCACTTTAAAATCCGTTTATAAATGCAGAAGTTATATAGAAAAATGTAAAAGCGCGACCCCTACGTTCGGCATAAAAAAATAAAAAAAAATTTTTTGAAACCGATTTACGGGATACAAAAAAACCTTCCCGTTTACACTTTTTCACCGAATTGAATTGTATTCGGATAGAAAGTGAAGTGTATCATAGAGTCGGCCCCGCCCGAGTTTAGCCTTTCCTTACTTGTTAAGTATACCGATCGACTTAGAATCGCTTTTTGAATAGATATAGCCATGTCCGTCCGTCTGTACGTTCTTCTGTTCATCCGTCCTTCCATCCATTATTATCCGATCCAAACAAAAATTTACACGAGTGAGTTTTGGGATCCAGGGACGAACCCTATTTAATTTAAGGAAATCGGATCAGATTTAGATATAGCCCCCATACAAATGTCGCTCCCTATTTAACTTTTTCCACTCTAGAAACCACATATTTTGACAGATTTGCTTCAAAGTTGGCACAGTATCTTATAATTCAACTAGAAATACCTATGGTGAAATTGGACCAGATCCGTTCAGATTTAGATGTAGCTCCCATACAAATTTTTCTCCCGATTTGTCTCCCCCCCCCTCTAGAAACCACATACTTTAAAGAATTATCTTCATATTTGGCACAAAGCCTTATATTTGAACAAGAAACATTTATCGTGAAGGTGTGTCAGATCCGTTCAGATTTAGATGTGGCTCCCATACAAATTTCGGCTCCCATTTAATTTTTTGCGCTCTAGACACCACGTATTTTAACCGATTTTCTTCAAATTTGACTTAAATCCTTATATTTGAACTGGAAACATCTATGGTGAATATGGGTCAGATCGGTTCAGATTTAGTTATAGCTCCCATACAAATTTTGCTCTCAATTTGACTTTTACCGTTATAGATTCTTATATTCTTAATCTTATATTTCAACTAGAAACAACTATCGCGAAAGTGAGTAAGATCGGTTCAGATTTATATACATTTCCCTTATAAATTTCAGTTTTCCGCTCAAGAACTAGATATGTTAACCGTTTTGCTCCAAATTTGGCGCAGTACCTTATAAGTGATCTAGAAACACCTGTCCTGAAAATGGGTGTGATCAATTCAGATTTAGATATACTTTTTCCGCTATAGATATTTCAATTAGAAACAATTATCGTGAAAAATGAGTCAGATCGGTTCAGATTTATGTAAAGTTCTAATACAAGTTTCGCTCCAGATCAGCTTTTTCTCCTCTAGGTTCAGATTTATGTAAAGTTCTAATACAAATTTCGCTCCAGATCAGCTTTTTCTCCTCTAGAAACCAGATAATTTTAACGATTTTCTTCAAATTTGCAACAACATTTTATATTTTTTTTGCACTCTATATCCCAGTGGATAGTGTGTGTTCTTTAACGCAAGCTGCAAGAAGTTTACGAGGACAATTTTCCTGCATTCAAATGAAGCTCATTTTCTTCTCGATGGCTATGTCAATAAGCAAACTTGCGCATATGAGGTTCAGAAAACCCGCATGTGACTATTGAGATGAAAATGCGTCCGCAACGAGTCACATTTTGAATTGGCGGCATCATTGTACTGAAAAATTAGATTGATCGGATGAGGTATGTCTACCACGACTGGCTCGTGGTAATATATGGTAATACGTGGTAATGATACA
Source organism: Polietes domitor (assembly GCA_947397865.1). Classification (NCBI taxonomy): domain Eukaryota; kingdom Metazoa; phylum Arthropoda; class Insecta; order Diptera; family Muscidae; genus Polietes; species Polietes domitor. The sequence continues at coordinate 182,350 of CANDYM010000304.1, forward strand.
GGGTTGTCAGATTATTTTGTACCTCTATCGCCAAATCAATTGTCAGAAATCGCTAAAAACCGCCAAATCTAAACAACTTCAGTTGTTGTTAAAAAATCGACAAATTTAGTTCTTGTAAAAAATGTATGGAATTCAGATATTATATTTGAATTGAATACTGTCAAGATTTCATGATAAAGAATTAGAACATATTTTATTAGTATTAATCCCTATTAATATTATAAAACCTTAGTGTAAGTCTGTCTGTTTGTTTGTTCCGCAAGCACGCGTAAACGGCTAAACCGAAGTTGTTGAAATTTTAGTACAGTAGACGCAGGTCTGGAAGGAACTATAGGATAAAAAAATTTTTAAAAATTTGCTCTGGGGCGTGAAAATAGTGTTTTTTAGAGCTAGAAGGCTGAAAATTGGTACATACAT
>CANDYM010000305.1:0-28609 GCA_947397865.1 Polietes domitor
GAAAACTGTCAATTCGGAAAATAATTGTAAGGAAATGTCGATATATGTTCAGAAAGAAAGAAATTTGTTAACGTATTTTAAAAAATCTAAATTGTGGCAAATATGAAATTTTTTTTCAATATTTGTATTTGTTTTGGTTTGGCGATATTAAAAAAATATATTTTCCTGTATTATTACTGCACTTCTACGAAAATCGACAGCCTCTGTGGAATGCATTCCATGTTGGAGGGTATATAAAGTTCGGCCCGGCCAAACTCAACGCCGTTTTTACTTGTTTAAAACTGTAATGGAAACTAGGGAAAAAGTGGTTCTTTTGCAAATAGCTTAATATAACTTTTAGGTCATTCAAAATATAGGATATGAAAACTCGCATGTTAAATTCATTGATGATGGTCCTAATGTTCACTACTTCCGAATCACAATCTAGTTTGTGTTCTTTTTTGCTGGGTTGCTATAAGTCTACTGGAACGTATGATTGATATTCATCAATAGTCCAATGGAACGTATTATAGATATGTATCTAAAGTCCACTAGATCGTATGATTGATATTTCTCAATAGCCCATTAGAACATATGAATCCATAGCACAGCACCAATTACGATTTGTTTTAGTGCATACCTCAGAGGATGGCACGAAAAAACTATAAAACAAATAGAAATCGGAAAAATAGAATAGATATCGGAAATAAATAACGACTGAAACAGCGCCTATGTGTAACGTATGTATGGATAAATGTAGAAGGTCTGGCAAAATAATTTAAAAAATCACGATTTTGTTTGTATGTATAGTTGGTCTGTTATGTTGTATGTCTTGTCATTTATTTTGGTTTAAGACCAAAGGTTGTGCTGAAGTCTTCAGCAGAACGCAAAAATTAGAAAAACGGCAAAGTGAGACCTTTATTGTTGCAGCTAAAAGTTGACTGCGCAGTTTCGATGGGCGCTACCCCATCTCGTAAGAACTTTCGCAACGAATGTATGTCTTTGACTTAAATCAGGGTTCATATTAGTACCAGCGGTCACATATGACAAATGAGAAGCGCTGATAAACAAAATATTCCACCGAACTAAGTCGACACACTAAAAGTCTCACTTTGCCAATTCAATGTTGTGCATGTGCTCGCATCGCTCGCAACAATGCAAAGGTTGTTGTTGTACGGTATGTCCCGTCTTCACTGTACTGTTGTTGTTTGTATGTATAGTTGGTCTGTTATGTTGTATGCCTTGTCATTTATTTTGGTTTAAGACCGAAGGTTGTGCTGAAGTCTTCAGCAGAACCCAAAATTAGCAATCACGATTTTCTAAACAAAAAATATTTAAAAAACTTTAAAAAGTAATGAGGCTCCCCATCCTACTACAAGACAACTAAGAAACTGTCAGTCGGCTAAACCGACTGAGTGAGGCTCTCAGAGAACATATCTCTGGAAATTATAAGAACTTAATTTAATTTTACTAGCAGGTTCGTGGCACATGGTCCCAGCTTCCATATTTATAAAATAATTGTAAAAAACATGATCACATATGATGTCATGATGGATTTCAGGCACAGGTATATGGGTTATAAAGGATTTAATTTTACCTAGGATAGAGTCAATTGTGTCTGAGGCAGGGCTGTGGAGTCGGAGTCTATGAGTCGGAGAAATTTGCTGGAGTCGGAATCGGAGTCGAAAAAAATGGTTGACTCCGGGTAAATGTTTTTTCGTTATTAGAAAATATAATGGCTGAAAAAAATTGAATAAATAAAGGCTTTATATCTTAAAATATTAATCTGAGACATGTTCTGTGAACACAATTTTTATAATTGTGTATAAATGTAAAAATTTTTAAGTAAAACTAAAGTTAATGCGGTATTCATTTATTTAAAGAGACGTGCCGGCGAAGGAGCTATTATAGATAAAGCGACTCGTTGGGGAAGTACGTATTTAATGCTGAAACGTCTAATTCAAATGAAAAGTTATTTAAACGATTTGGACAATAATGACCTCGCATTAATAGAAAAATATTGGGATGAAGCCATTGATTTTCGAAAAGGACAGGGTCATTGGGGACATTGTAAACAAAAAATTCAAGGCGCGAAATTGAAACCAGGCGGTTTCAATAAATAAAATGGAGCAATTTTAAAATGGAATTGCAAAAGATATTGTTTCTTCTATGACTAGAAGGAAGACGGCAAAAATGAAGAATTTTATTCTATTGACGGGAATATATGTCGACCCGTTATATACAATTTTATTAAACCATTATCAAGTTTTAGTGGCATGCCAAGGATTATATGAACTGGCCGAAAGAATGCAAACAGCTTGTAGTCCAGATGTTTCTTAATTGTGCAATACCATCTCACGAATCAACATCTTCTGACGACTTCGAAAAGTATTTCGATAGTTTGGAGCAAAATAATGCTAAAAGGTTAAGAACTGATTCCGTTTAAATACAAAAACAAACGGGAATTGGCTGAAATAAACAATTTTTACAGAAAAGACAAAAAGGATTGGATATTACCCGAAAATTATTCGTGACGTGGGATTAGTAGCAGCTGCAGCTGTTTGTTTTATAAAATAAAACGGGTTTTCTTTTAAAAATATACATTATTATAATTATTGACAAAAATACACCACTAAATATTATTGATTGAACATCCGAAGTCGGCTCCGGAGTCGAAAACAATTTAAAATGCTGGAGTCGGATCCGGAGTCGAGCAATATTACAGGAAAATATAATTTTTTTAATATAGCCAAACCAAAACAAATAAAAATATAGAAAAAATAATTTTATAAATAAATATAATATTTTTATTATTTCAAACCACGCTTATAAGGCAAGGCCACCAATACATTTACACTATATAAAGGGTGATTTTTTAAGAGCTTGATAACTTTTTTTAAAAAAAACGCATAAAATTTGCAAAATCTCATCGGTTCTTTATTTGAAACGTTAGATTGGTCCATGACATTTACTTTTTGAAGATAATTTCATTTAAATGTTGACCGCGGCTGCGTCTTAGGTGGTCCATTCGGAAAGTCCAATTTTGGGCAACTTTGGGCATTTCGGCCGGAATAGCCCGAATTTCTTCGGAAATGTTGTCTTCCAAAGCTGGAATAGTTGCTGGCTTATTTCTGTAGACTTTAGACTTGACGTAGCCCCACAAAAAATAGTCTAAAGGCGTCAAATCGCATGATCTTGGTGGCCAACTTACCGGTCCATTTCTTGAGATGAATTGTTCTCCGAAGTTTTCCCTCAAAATGGCCATAGAATCGCGAGCTGTGTGGCATGTAGCGCAATCTTGTTGAAACCATATGTCAACCAAGTTCAGTTCTTCCATTTTTGGCAACAAAAAGTTTGTTAGCATCGAACGATAGCGATCGCCATTCACCGTAACGTTGCGTCCAACAGCATCTTTGAAAAAATACGGTCCAATGATTCCACCAGCGTACAAACCACACCAAACAGTGCATTTTTCGGGATGCATGGGCAGTTCTTGAACGGCTTCTGGTTGCTCTTCACTCCAAATGCGGCAATTTTGTTTATTTACGTAGCCATTCAACCAGAAATGAGCCTCATCGCTGAACAAAATTTGTCGATAAAAAATTTCGAACCGAACACTGATTTTGGTAATAAAATTCAATGATTTGCAAGCGTTGCTCGTTAGTAAGTCTATTCATGATGAAATGTCAAAGCATACTGAGCATCTTTCTCTTTGACACCATGTCTGAAATCCCACGTGATCTGTCAAATACTAATGCATGAAAATCCTAACCTCAAAAAAATCACTCTATATAACGAAATAGTACTTCAAGTCAATTTAAAAAATAAATCTTTTTATATTTATATTTTCAAAAAAGCTTACATACCATAAATATTTATAGTGGATGCTACATTTGGTAGTATTTCCATTATATTTTAATTCTAAATGTACAAATTATGAAAATCCATTATTTCACGTACATAGTGCAAAATAACCTAACTCCATGATTCACCAATTTTTGACGTAAAAGTAAAAAAGTTAAAATTTTGAAAAATCGTTGTATTTTGCGTGTCTGTCAGTCAGAGCAATGTATACACCGAATTCCATGATTCTAACATAGGCCATTTGGTTGCTACCATTTTTATCCCCCTTTCCGTATTTTACCCCCTTAAGAGTACGACTTTCTAAAATCTCTTTATTTTACGTGTCTACTCAATCGGAGGCATGTATACACCGAATTTCATTCTTCTAGATGCAGCGGTTTGGTTGGTACCATTTTTATCCCTCTATTTCCAGTTTACCCCTTAAAAGTACGAATTTGGAAAAATAACTTTTATATTATGTATCTACTCAATTAAATGAATGTACACACCGAATTTCGAGTTTATAGCTGTTGTCGTTTGATAGGTACCATTTTTCTCCCTTTTTGCCCCAATTCACCCCTTACGAATAAGAATCACTTTATGATACACTTTTTGTTATAGGTGGAATGCGCACAAAAACTTCAGTTTTCGTTAAGAACGTTAACATAACATAACTGGCGATGATGTCAGTTGATTCTATACACTCTACAATTGAATCATTTTGTAAAGGAAGAATAATTTGGGCCCCTTTAAATATGGATATTTTGTAGATAGTAGGCTGGACGAAATGAAAAATTCAATATTAATATTACATAAAACTTTTATATGAAATTTAACTATTAATCATAGGAATTCAAATGTGTCCAAAATAGTTTTTTATTAACGATTTGAATTACATTTCTGTTCATTTTCCCTTTCTAAAAGTAGTGTTTATGTGTTATGAAGTTGTTTTAATAATTTTTTTATAAAAAGTGTGTTTTTACTAAAATTTCGAGGTTTAATTAAAAAAAACTTATGTCGTAAGCGCCATAGTTGTTCGGTATTTGTAGCCGCAAGTACAATATTTGTATCGCAAGCGCCAAAAGTACCGTATGAAGTAAACAAATGATACATTTTTGATAATAATTCGTTGGGTACGGCGGAATTAAAACATATTTCATTTTATGCAAATGTGCAAAGATTGAATTGATTTCTCCACCTGCTCTATAGAGTGAGTGATTGCATTTGGACACAGAATTTTTATTTGTGTGAGATATATTCTTACAAGGTATCGTATTTAACATAATTCCAATTCTAACTATAAAATAAATATACATTTAGCTTTTATTATGTTAGATATGATGGTTTATAATATTTAAATCCATCTCCTCGCTCTAGAAAATCTATATAAGAAAACTAAGCAAATTGAAAATTGTCATCGTAAAAATAAAATCCGCATTTTCCCCGGGACAGTTGGTTCTGTAAATCCTTCTTAATGGATGTTCTTATTTTCACATGCATGTGTAGTTGTAAAGAGTGATTTTTTGAGGTTAGGATTTTCATGCATTAGTATTTGACAGATCACGTGGGATTTCAGACATGGTGTCAAAGAGAAAGATGCTCAGTATGCTTTGACATTTCATCATGAATAGACTTACTAACGAGCAACGCTTGCAAATCATTGAATTTTATTACCAAAATCAGTGTTCGGTTCGAAATGTGTTTCGCGCTTTACGTCCGATTTATGGTCTACATAATCGACCAAGTGAGCAAACAATTAATGCGATTGTGACCAAGTTTCGCACTCAGTTTACTTTATTGGACATTAAACCAACCACACGAATGCGTACAGTGCGTACAGAAGAGAATATTGCGTCTGTTTCTGAGAGTGTTGCTGAAGACCGTGAAATGTCGATTCGTCGCCGTTCGCAGCAATTGGGTTTGTGTTATTCGACCACATGGAAGATTTTACGCAAAGATCTTGGTGTAAAACCGTATAAAATACAGCTCGTGCAAGAACTGAAGCCAAACGATCTGCCACAACGTCGAATTTTCAGTGAATGGGCCCTAGAAAAGTTGGCAGAAAATCCGCTTTTTTATCGACAAATTTTGTTCAGCGATGAGGCTCATTTCTGGTTCAATGGCTACGTAAATAAACAAAATTGCCGCATTTGGAGTGAAGAGCAACCAGAAGCCGTTCAAGAACTGCCCATGCATCCCGAAAAATGCACTGTTTGGTGTGGTTTGTACGCTGGTGGAATCATTGGACCGTATTTTTTCAAAGATGCTGTTGGACGCAACGTTACGGTGAATGGCGATCGCTATCGTTCGATGCTAACAAACTTTTTGTTGCCAAAAATGGAAGAACTGAACTTGGTTGACATGTGGTTTCAACAAGATGGCGCTACATGCCACACAGCTCGCGATTCTATGGCCATTTTGAGGGAAAACTTCGGAGAACAATTCATCTCAAGAAATGGACCGGTAAGTTGGCCACCAAGATCATGCGATTTGACGCCTTTAGACTATTTTTTGTGGGGCTACGTCAAGTCTAAAGTCTACAGAAATAAGCCAGCAACTATTCCAGCTTTGGAAGACAACATTTCCGAAGAAATTCGGGCTATTCCGGCCGAAATGCTCGAAAAAGTTGCCCAAAATTGGACTTTCCGAATGGACCACCTAAGACGCAGCCGCGGTCAACATTTAAATGAAATTATCTTCAAAAAGTAAATGTCATGGACCAATCTAACGTTTCAAATAAAGAACCGATGAGATTTTGCAAATTTTATGCGTTTTTTTTTTAAAAAAGTTATCAAGCTCTTAAAAAATCACCCTTTACTTACATGTTCATTTTGTATGTGTGTTTGTGTTTGAACATGTATGTATGTGTGTAACTTAGTTTTGTTGATTTTCTACGTCGAATTCTTTCTCCCTGAGAGTGTATGGTTGTTTGCTGAGTAAAGTGTACGTATGAATGGATGTAATTTGTCTTCCACTCTACTGCCTTTACTTTTTTATTACATTTTATGTGGCTGTGGGTGTGTGTTTTTATGTAAGTATGTGTAGATGTGTTTATTTTTATTGTTTTATATTTCATCACAAACACATGTATTTAGTTTGTCCGTGTAGATGATAAAATGTTTGTATGAATGCATGTCTTTGTGTTTGTGTTTGTGTTTGTATTTAAGTTTATTCATTGTTGTAAATTGCCAACTATTTATAAATGTGTCAACTTGACTAAACTTTATTCATATTTCATATTAGATAACATCAGCAACGGGTGTCACAAGATGGCATGATACCACAAAATAGAAAGGGTGATCTTCTGAAACTTCCGCGACATAAGCGGTTTCATGAATTGTAAAATTTATTATACCCTCTACTAGGATATTATGTCTTTGCGCATTTGTTTGTAACATCCACAGGATGAGAGGTAAACCCGTCGTTTACTGTACACTTAGTTGTGTGTCTGTCTGTATATCAGTTCATCTATGATAGCAATTAAAGAGAAGGTCACAATTTTTGTCCGATCTTAACAAAACGACAGTTTTATTGGTCGGAAACGGACAAAATTTAATTTGAAGCTTCAGGTACTGATTTATATGTAGCCCCATAGAAATGTTAATCTGGATATGGCTTTTTCCACTCTATAAACCAAATATTTTATCTGATTTTTTCAATTTGTTACAATACGTTATATTTGATACTAGCAATACCCGCTGCTTCGCACGCGAAAAGCCAGATATTTGTTATTAGTTTTATCCATCTCTGTTTTAGGATAGTATTTATTTGATTTTCTTTTCTAAAATAGTAAATTGGCAACATATCACTCATATACAGTCAAAGGCATGTGCTTGTCGATGTGCACTGTTTTAGTTGAACTCCCTCCGTATATATATTTTTTATCATTTTCTACCCAGTTTCTAACAAAAAATTATAACCGCAGAGCCTTTTATTCGAAAAAAAAAATCCATTTTAATGGCGCCTCTACATGGTCAGAGGAATTTACATACTAAATTTAATGATTCTAGCTGTAATCCTAAAATTGGTACCATTATTATCCTTTTTTGTCCCGCTCTTCCCTTAAAAGTACAAATTTCGAAAAATCAATTTATTTTGCAAGTTTACGTTATCAGAGGAATGTACGGAACAAATTTCACGACTATAGCTTCAACATTTTAGTTGGTACTATTTTTATCCCTTTTTGTCCCGCGCACACCTTATAGGTATATATTTCGAAAAAATCCATTTGGATTTGCGCTTCTACGTTGTCAGCGGAATTGACACACCAAATTTCACGACTATAGCTGCAATACTTAAATTAGTACCATTATTATTCCTTTTTGTCCCTCGTAACCCTTAAAAGTACAAATTTTAAAAAATCCAATTTTAATGCGCTTCACATGGTCAGAGGTATTTACATACCAAATTTCACGATTCTTGCTATAATAATTTAGTTGGTACTATTTTTATCCCGCTCACCTCTTATAAGTACAAATTTCGAAAGATCCAATTTTATTGCACTTCTACATGGGAAGAAGAACTTATATATCAATTTTCAAGATTCTAGCTGCAATACTTTAGTTGGTACCATTTTTATCCCTTTTTGTCCCGCGCAACCCTTAAAAGTGCAAAATGCATTTATATTCCGCTTCTATGTGGTGAGAGGAATTTACACGCCAAATTTCGCGACTATAGCTGCAATACTTAAATTAGTACCATTTTCATCCCTTTTTGTCCCACGCAACATGTAAAAGTAAAAATTTTGAAAAATCCAATTTTAACGCGCTTCTACATGGTCAGAGGAATTTACATACCAAATTTCACGATTCTAGCTACAATACTTTAGTTGGTACCATTTTTATCCCTTTTTGTCCCGCTCACCCCTTATACGTACAAATTTCGAAAAATCAATTTATATTGCAAGTCTACGTTGTCAGAGGAATGTAAATACCGATTTTCACGATTCTAGCTGCAATTCTTAAATTGGTACCATTTTTATCCCTTTTGGTCTCTTTCCTCCCTTATTAGTACATATTTCGAAAAATACCTATTTGTAGCTCTTCTACATGGTCAGTGCAAGGAACACACCGAATTTCATGTTTCTAGCTACTGCCGTTTAGTCAGGACGAAGGTTCGATGTTTACCCGTTTTTGTCCCATTTTACCCGCTAGAAGTACGATTTTCGTAAAACCCTTTCTTAGTCGACGTCTACGTCATATTTAGGAACTACCCTGAAAATTTCATGAGCCTGGCTTCAGCAGTTTGGTCTGTGGACTGGTCAATGATAAGTCAGTCAGTAACGCAACTCTCTTATATATTTGTAATAGAAGGATCTACCATGATATTGGTCCTCATCGGTCCCTGTTTTTATATAGCCCGCACACAAATGCCCTTCCCTATCTTTTTTTCGCTCTAGAAACTACAAACTTTAACGGATTTTGGAACAACAACTGCGATATTGTGTCACATCGGTCCATGTTTTAATATAGCCCCCATTCAAATGTCCTTCCCGATTTGGTATAAGATAAAAACAAAGGATGAAAAGTATGGGATATTTATTTAGTAGTATAACACCCTAATAACAACTATATGCCAAACCCCATAAAAACTATATGCAGAACTCTTCTATCGAAAACTTGCGTCAGAAGCAGATAAATAACACTGTGTGTAATTATTTTATTCATGGAAATATAACCATATACGGACACCACTACGTGATGAAAGACAAAAAAGACCCGTGTCTCCCAGTCCAATTAATGTCCTGTGAGACCAGTTTTAAACTGATAGTTTAGAGCAGACAGCAGACATGTCCAAGTCATATCACATGGGGTAAATTTTCAATAATCGATATAGACCCCCCGATCGGACTGCCAGCTGAGTCGATTTAACGATATCTGTATGTCCGTCCGGATCTTTTCAGGATCATGTTGTATTTCAACTAGGAATACATACCGTGAAAGTGAACTATATGGCTCCATGTTTTCGTGCATCCCAAAAGTTTTTATCGGCCCCTACAAACGTCCCTTCGATTTATACCATTACCACTGTAAAATTTTCACTTCTCATCGGATCTTGATCAAATATTATATTAATCAAATTTTCCAGATATTATATTTAATCTCGGAATATCTACCACAAAAGTTGACTTATGGTCCCATGTTTAATGTTTCACTTAAGAACACTTATAGCATCCATACCGTATTTCTTGTGGTGTTCAAAAGAAAGCACAAAACAAACTTCACAATAATTTGGTAATTTAAATAGATAAGATCGATTCAAGTGAATTTTTATTTAAAATATGAACATAAAATTAGAAAATTTTAAACAAGTATGATTTTTGACCCTCAATAATTAGGTATTTTTCGAAAATTCATTGTTAAACGTTAAATATATATTTCAATTTATTTTACATATAGGGTGGGCCATTTAAATTTTCAAATTAGAACCGGTTTTAAACAATTACTATTATTATTATTATTTATTAAAAAAATTATTTTTTAAAATTTATGGTTTTATTGGAAAGGTTGAACTTTGTGATCTAAAGAGTGATTTTTTTGAGGTTAGGATTTTCATGCATTAGTATTTGACAGATCACGTGGGATTTCAGACATGGTGTCAAAGAGAAAGATGCTCAGTATGCTTTGACATTTCATCGTGAATAGACTTACTAACGAGCAACGCTTGCAAATCATTGAATTTTATTACCAAAATCAGTGTTCGGTTCGAAATTTTTTATCGACAAATTTTGTTCAGCGATGAGGCTCATTTCTGGTTGAATGGCTACGTAAATAAACAAAATTGCCGCATTTGGAGTGAAGAGCAACCAGAAGCCGTCCAAGAACTGCCCATGCATCCCGAAAAATGCACTGTTTGGTGTGGTTTGTACGCTGGTGGAATCATTGGACCGTATTTTTTCAAAGATGCTGTTGGACGCAACGTTACGGTGAATGGCGATCGCTATCGTTCGATGCTAACAAACTTTTTGTTGCCAAAAATGGAAGAACTGAACTTGGTTGACATGTGGTTTCAACAAGATGGCGCTACATGCCACACAGCTCGCGATTCTATGGCCATTTTGAGGGAAAACTTCGGAGAACAATTCATCTCAAGAAATGGACCGGTAAGTTGGCCACCAAGATCATGCGATTTGACGCCTTTAGACTATTTTTTGTGGGGCTACGTCAAGTCTAAAGTCTACAGAAATAAGCCAGCAACTATTCCAGCTTTGGAAGACAACATTTCCGAAGAAATTCGGGCTATTCCGGCCGAAATGCTCGAAAAAGTTGCCCAAAATTGGACTTTCCGAATGGACCACCTAAGACGCAGCCGCGGTCAACATTTAAATGAAATTATCTTCAAAAAGTAAATATCATGGACCAATCTAACGTTTCAAATAAAGAACCGATGAGATTTTGCAAATTTTATGCGTTTTTTTTTTAAAAAAAAGTTATCAAGCTCTTAAAAAATCACCCTTTAATAATGGAACACAATATCATTCATATGACGACAGGCTCGGCAGTACCTCGTCCGACCAACCAAATTTTGCAGTACATGACCCAATGATGCCGCCAGCCCAAAATTCACACCAAACAGTGACTCGTTGCGGATGTATAAGCTTCTCAATAGTCACGTGTGGGTTCTCTGATCCCCATATGCGTCAATTTTGCTTATTGACATAGCCACCGAGATGAAAATGAGCTTTATCTGAAAACACGAAAATTTTCCACGTAAATTTCTTACAGTTTGCGTTACAGACTCACTACTTTTGAAGTAAGTTTCTAATATTTCCGTATTTTGTTCGAGATTATAGGTTCCCATTTCGAAAATGTCAAAAATAAACCTGAAAATAAAAATGAATCTTATTCTACATATCAAAGATAAGCGGTAGTACAAATTTACGATGTTAAATATTATAGTAATTTAATTCTTATGGCTTAATGTGTTTGTATTCAATAATCTCAGAAAAGTATGAAAATAATATAAAAGGTTTTAGCTCATATGAAAAACTGGTTTTATGAAATTATAAAAACCGAGTATTGTAAATTTTTTAACAAACCGAAAACGGGTTTCCCGAAGATGGTCGGGTTTTGACATCCCAAGTTGGGTTCCATCAAATCAAATCAATTTAACAAGTTGGATAAAATTTGACTAAAAATGCAATTTCTATAATTTATATGGACTTCATAGAATCAATCGTTCCTTATATTTTAACATATAAAACTGATCAATCTTTCTGAAACTTCTTTATTTGTACCAATATTCGTCGTTGACTTTGAAAACGTCGTTTATGAAATTGAAGAGAATAAACATAAAACATAACATAAAACAACCGAGAATTACCGGTAATTAACGACAAAGACCCGAAGCCGATATTTTAGGCCGAATCCGAATAGGTATTCGGACCAAATTTTAATATTCGAAATCGAATCCGAATCTATATATATAAAAGAGTTGCGTTACTGACTGACTTATCAATGAACAGCCCCCAGACCAAACGGCTGAAGCCAGGGTCATGAAATTTTCAGGATAGTTCCCAAATATGACGTAGACTTCGACTAAGAAAGGGTTTTACGAAATTCGTACTTTTAGGGGGTAAAAAGGGCCAAAAAGGATAAACATCGAACCTCCGTCCTGACTAAACGGCAGTAGCTAGAAACATGAAATTCGGTGTGTACCTTGCAATCCCCATGCAGATGAGCTACAAATAGGGATTTTTCGAAATTTGTACTTTTAAGGGAGGAAAGAGACAAAACGGGATAAAAATGGTACCAATTTAAGAATTGCAGCTAGAATCGTGAAAATTGGTATTTACATTTCTCCGACAACGTAGACTTACAATATAAATGGATTTTTCGAAATTTGTACTTATAAAGGGTGAGTGGGACAAAAAGGGATAAAAATGGTACCAACTAAAGTATTGTAGCTAGAATCGTAAAATTTGGTATATAAATTCCTCTGATCATGTAGAAGCGCGTTAAAATTGGATTTTTCAAAATTTGTACTTTTAAGGGTTGCGAGGTACAAAAAGGGATGAAAATGGTACTAATTTAAGTATTGCAGCTATAGTCGCGAAATTTGGTGTGTAAATTGCTTTGTAACGTAGAAGAGCAATCTAAATGATTGTTTTTCTTCGAAATTTGTAGTTATAAGGGGTGAACGGGACAAAAGGGTGAAAATAGTACCAACACAAGTATTGCAGCTATAGTCGTGAAATTTGGTTGTAAATTTCTCTGACAACGTAGTCATGTAACATAAATGGATTTTTCAAAATTTGTCATTTTAAGAGGCGAGCGGAACAAAAAGGGATACAAATTTTACCAACTTAAGTATTACAGGTAGAATCGAGAAATTTGGCATGTAAATTGCTCTGAGCGTGTATACGCGCATTATAATTGGGTTTTTCGAAATTTGTACTTATAAGGGGTGAGCGGGACCAAAAGGGATAAAAATGGTACCAACTAAAGTACTGCAGCTATAGTCGTGAAATTTGGAGTGCAAATTCCTCTGACATCGTAGTAGCGCAATCTAAATGTATTTGTTCGAAATTTATACTTATAAGGGGTGAGCGGGACAAAAATGGATAAAAATGGTACCAATTTAAGTATTGCAGCTATAGTTGTGAAATTTGCTTTGTAAATTCCTCTGACGTAGAAGCGCAATCTAAATTGATTTTTTCGAAATTTGTACTTTTAGGTGTGAGCGGGATAAAAATAGTACCAACTAAAATATTGCAGCTATCGTCGTGAAAATTTGTATTTAAATTCCTCTGACAACTTAGACTTGCAACATAAATGGATTTTTTGAAAAATGTACCTTTAAGGGGCGAGCGGGACAAAAAGGGTACCAAATAAAGTATTATAGCTAGAATCTTGAAATTTGGTATGTAAATTCCTCTCATCATATCGAAGCGCTATATAAATGAATTTTTGTATTTTTAAGGGCCGAACGGCACACAAAGGGATACAATATGGTGCCAACTAAAGTATTGCAACTATAATCGTGAAATTTTGTATGTAAATTCCTCTGACCATGAAGAAGCACGTTAAAATTGGATTTTTCAAAATTTGTACTTTTAAGGGTTGCGAGGGACAAAAAGGGATGCAAATGTACCAACTAAAGTATTATAGCTAGAATGGTGAAATTTAGTATGTAAATTTAGCATTAGAAGCACAGTCAAATTGGATTTGTCGAAATTTTAGTTTAATTACGTAAACGCGGAACATAAATGGATATTACAAAATTTGTACTTATAAGGAGAATGCGGGACGACAAGGGATAAACTTGGTACCAAATAAAGTACATATGTTTAGGGGAAATAAAAACACATGTTACCTATAGTGATTTTTCAAAATGTGTATTTTTTGGGAAAGAGGTGCAAAAAGTTATAAAGTGGCTGGCTGCATCTAGAAACATGAGGTCGAGGATATTAAAGTCTAAAAAAGCTGGGTAGAAAATTATACACACGAATGGAGTTCAGCTAAAATAGTGCACATCAACAAGCACACTCCTTTGACTGTATATGAGTGCTATATAATAAGAGGTTTCCAAATTACTATTTTAGACTTATTTGTATCGACCAAAAGAAAATCAAATAAATACTATCCAAAAACAGAGACGGATAAAACTAATAACAAATAACTGTTTTTTTTTTCGCGTGCGAAGCAGCGGGTACTGCTAGTACCCATATATATCGAAGTAATACTTCAAGTCAATTAAAAAATATTCTTATATATATTTTCAAAAAAACTTAAACACCATAAATATGGGTAGATAGTGGGTGCTACAGTTGGCTGTATTTCCATTCTATTTTAATTCCAGAAGTACACATTTTGAAAAACCATTATCTCACGTATACAGTGCAAAATAATCTAACTTCGTGATTCAAACAATTTTTGTCGTAAAAGTAAAAAAGTACGTATGTGGAAAAATCTTTTTATTTTGCGTGTCTATGAAGTCAGAGGAATTTATACACTGTATTCCATGATTCTTGCTGCGGCCATTTGATTGGTACCATTTTTAACAGTTTTTTCCTTTTTTACCCCCTTAAGAGTACGACTTTCTAAAATCTCTTTATTTTTCGTGTCTACGCAATTAGAGTGATGTACACACCGAATTTCATCATTCTAGCTGTAGCCGTTTTGTTGGTACTATTTTTAACCCTCTGTACCCATTGTATCTCTTGAAAGTACGAATTTGGAAAAAGCCTTTTATTTTTTGTGTCTACACAGTCAGAGGAATCTATATTCCTATACTCTAGCCTCGGTCATTTGTTTGGTACTATTTTTATTTCCTTTTCCACTTTAACCCCAAAAAGTACGACTTTCGAAAAATCCGTTTACTTTACGTGTCTACTCACTCGAAGTATACATGCCTCCACGAACATGTATTATTCTAGGTTGCACCAACCGTTTGGTTTTTACCATTTTTATCACTCTGTGCCCATTGTATCCCTGGAAAGTACGAATTTGGAAAAAACCTTTCATTTTTTCTGTGTACGCAGTCAGATGAATGTATACTCCGAATTGCATGACTCTAGCTGCGACCATTTGGCTGGTACTATTTTTATCCCCCTTTTCCACTTTAACCCCAAAAAGTACGATTTTCGAAAAATCCGTTTTTTGTACGTGTCTACTTAATCGGAGGAATGTATACACCGAATTTCATTATTCTAGGTGCAGCCGTTTGGTTTGTACCATTTTTATCCCTCTATTCCCATTTTATCCCTTAAAAGTACGAATTTGGAAAAATACTTTTATATTATATATCTACTCAATTAGGGAAATGCACACACCGAATTTCGTGTTTCTAAAGAGTGATTTTTTTGAGGTTAGGATTTTCATGCATTAGTATTTGACAGATCACGTGGGATTTCAGACATGGTGTCAAAGAGAAAGATGCTCAGTATGCTTTGACATTTCATCATGAATCGTCTTACAAACGAACAACGCTTGCAAATTATTGAATTTTATTATCAAAATGCGTGCTCTGTTAAGAAAGTTCATTGCGCGCTTCCATTTTATGGTCAGTTTAATCGACCCACTGAAGCGGCTATTCGGGCTATTGTGACTAAATTTCGCACCAAATTTACATTGTTGGACATTAAACCACCAACACGCTTACGTAGAGTGCGAACTGAAGAAAATATCGCAGCTGTATCGGCCAGTGTTAATGATGACCACCAATTTTCGATTCGTCGCCGTTCGCACCAATTGGGTCTCTGTTACTCAAAAACGTGGAAATGCCAAAATTGGACTAAGCGGATGGACCACCTAAGACGCAGCCGCGGTCAACATTTAAATGAAATTATCTTCAAAAAGTAAATGTCATGGACCAATCTAACGTTTCAAATAAAGAACCGATGAGATTTTGCAAATTTTATGCGTTTTTTTTAAAAAAAAAGTTATCAAGCTCTTAAAAAATCACCCTTTAGCTGTTGTCGTTCAATAGGTACCATGTTTATCCCTTATTTTGCCCCATTTCACCCCCCACGAATAAGTATCACATTATGGTGCACGTTTTTGTTATAAGGGGAATGCGCATACCCAATATCAAGTAAGTACAAGCAGACATATTGAAAAAATATAGAATAAATTTTTCCCTTTGGGCCGATTTCGGCTCAACCTATCTACGACTATAAGGCACATTTACGAAAAATTTGGACGTCCTAGCTCCTTTGGTTTAGATGCTAGCGTGTTTTCAACAGACGGACGGACATGGCTAGATCGTCTAAGAACGAGCAAGAATATATATACTTTACAGGGTCTCACGTCGATATTTCAAGGTGTTACCAATGGAATGACAAAGTTAGTATACCCCCATCCTGGAGGTGGAGGGAATAATAAACAGGTATCTATTGCACAAATCAATTTTCTTATAAAATTTTAATATAACGAGAAACGTAATTGATAACTAAATCAGGCCTTTATACTACCCAGCACTGGTCTTTTCCACATTACAAACGATTTTTCTGTAAAATTACTCTCCATTAAATCCAAATATTCATTTGTGGGAATTGTAATGCATTTGATATATAAATGAGTTCGCCTAGTTAGGCGTTAATTTGTACCATTCATTTATTTGATGTTCCCGAAGTCCCAGAAATTATAATGTCAACAAGTCCTCGAACTCATATTTTGAAGTTCGTCCACTTTTGTTCAATTAAATGCAGCCATTAGAAAATTTTATTTAACTTTTGACTTGATATCAATATAGCCATGAATTGCTGGCAATTAATTAAGTGACCGCTTTCAACGAACGAAATTATCTGTCGTTAAGTTCTAAAACTCACAGAATATTATCGCTTATAGAGTGTGAACCGTTGTGTGTATTCTTTGTCTTCTATCGTATTTTGCAATTTAAAATTTAATATGCTGCTCATTGAGAATTCCCCCACAAAATCGAACTATAATTAATTTCTCATCAATATTTACAACGGCTGGCAAACAAATAAGGAAAATCAGATCTTAAATGCTCCTGCCAACACTTACACATTTTGTGAAAGGAAAGCAATTAAAATTCTGAAAAGGATTTCATGTTGAAAGCAGAAAAGCAAACAAGAAACAGGCATCCCCCCGGTAAGTAATTACGACTGCAACAGAAAAAGCAATTGTAACAACAGCAATAATAATAATAACAACAAGGACAACAGCAACCACCACAGCAACAAGAGACGAAAGACTGATTATTAAATGTCCTCGTAAATACTCGTAAATTCTTTGTCATGACGTATTTATGGCTAAACCCAGCAACAATTTTTTGAATCGTATGACATGAAAAGTTTCATCGAAATTCAGAAGGAATTGTAGATAATTAACGTAGGATTTTGATCGTGGCGCAGGAATGGCTAAGGCTGTCTTCATTCACCATATGATTCATTCACCTAATGAAAGTAAGTAATGTTCGTCTTTGATTTCGTAGCGATAGCATACAAAAGAATTTCCCGCTTTGAATTCCTCCCAATAAATGTTACTCGAATTTTGAGTACAATAACTTACGTCCTTCAAGCAACCAAGCTAGTAATTGTAGAGTGTTAGTCAAGTTACGAAAAACGTTTGACAGTTACAATTGTTATACTATTCCGGAGGATGGAGTAGTTATTTATTTTGTCACTTGCTACGCCATAAACATATTCATCAAATACCCTATAGAGTATATATGGCACGCTTAAAGCAAGAGTGGCCTTACCAACAAAAGTGTCGTACTGAGAAATTTGGCTTACATTCTTCATCTATCCTATGGCATATAATTAAATATTTTTTTCGAAATTTATTTAGAAATTTAATTTACTCTTGCATAGGTCTTAATAAATGTAGCTTAGGCTATCAATATATTCATTCAAGGGATGTTTGGCCAAATGTGGAACATTTTTGTATTTTTCGGGAAAACATAATCGGTAGAAAATCAATTATAGGTTAATGTAGATAGATAAGAACAAGTGAGAAGTGTATACTTCGCATTTCATTTTCTGGTCGAGTTTGCGTTTAAAAGAACTCAAAATTTTTGAAGGATATAATTACACTGTGCGACATTTCAAAAACTGGTAGGTATTGTCGAATCTTTATTTTAAAATTGGCGGACATCCCCAAAATCGTGACTTACGGATATACGACTTACTCTTATATAAACCGATTTTCAATTTCTCATCGGATTTAACTTAAAATTCATCGAAAAGATAAAAATGATGAAAAAATACTAGATATTCCATATTTATACACTCCACGAGAGTATTATGTCATTGTGCATTTGTTTGTAACACCCAAAAGAAAGCGAGATAGACCCATTGTTAATTATACCGATCGACTTAGAATCACTTTTTGAATCGATTTATCAATGTCCGCCTGTCTGTCTGTTCATCTATTCTTGTAATCACGATACAGGTCGCAATTCTACACAGAACCAAATGAAACTTTGCACAACAAAGGTGGTTTTCGATATAAGGACGAACGCTATTTGATTTGAAGAAAATCGGTTCAGATTTAGATTTAGTCCCCATACGAATTTCACTCCCGATTTGACTCTTTTCACTATAGATACCACATAAAACATCCTATATTTCAACTAGAAACACCTGTGGTGAAAATGGGTCAGATCTGTTCAGACTTATTTTATAGCTCCCATACAAATTTCGCTCCCAATTTGACTTTTTCTGCTCTAGAAACCACATATTTTATCCGATTCTGTTCAAATTTAGCCAAACATCCTATATTTCAACTAGAAAAACCTGTGGTAAAAATGTGTTAGATCGGTTCTTATTTATAAATAGCTCCCATACAAATTTCGCTCCCGATTTGATTTTTTCCGCTCTAGAAGCCACAAATTGTATCAGATTGTCTTCAGCTTTGGCAAAACATCTTAAATTTCGACTAGAAACACCTGTGGTAAAAATGTGTTAGATCGGTTCAGATTTATATATAGTTCCCATAAAAATTTCGCTCCCTATTTGATTTTTTCCGCTCGAGAAACCACATATTTTAAAAGATCCTCCTCAAATTAGGCGAAATATCTTATATTTGTCCTATAAACAGCCATGGTGCAAATGGGTCAGATTGCTTCAGATTTATATATAGCTCCCACACAAATTTTACTCCCGATTACACTTTTTCCACTCTATAAACCACATATTGTAACAGAATGTCTTCAGATTTGGCAAAACATCTTATATTTAAACTAGGAGCACCTATGGTGAAAGTAAGTCAGATCGGATCATATTTTGCATATATCTCCCATACAAATTTCGCTCCCGGATAGACTTATTCCGCCCCAGAAACCACGAATTTTCACCGAATTTATATATATTTGAAGTGGAAGAAATTATTGTGAAAGTTAGTCACTTTATTCCATGTTTGGATATAGCCCCGATACAAATATTCATATCGATTTGGCAAATCGGACCAGGTCATATTAGCCTATGATTAGGAAACATACAAAAATTCTTCCCGTTTTCACTTTTTACCGAGTTGGATTGTATTCGGATAGAAAGTGAAGTGGAATTATTTCTTTAACATTTACATCTGTTTTGATGAATTGTTTGTAATTTTATTGGACATCAATTCTTAAAATAACGAAAGATGTGAACTGGAATGGCCAAAACTTGTATTTTTGCAAAATAATTAAAACTTCAATAAATCGGTCAATTACTAACGGATTTTTAAAAACAAACCGACGTTTTAATCCTTACTAAATGTGTTATTTATATAAAATGTGTTATTATACAAAAGTTGCGGTTATCAAACAAACTGAATTGAAAAAAATGACTAAAAATTGTTTAAAAAATGCGTTTGCTGGACAAAAGCACACAGATTTCTAAAGCTTTCTTCAATAATCTATACCCTCCTACTCTATAGAGTGAGGGTCACCTTTTCAATATTATAATCAGAACATACAAATTTATATTGAGAAATGTAAATTCAACATATAAATTTATAATTTATAATTAATTCAAAATGAGAAATACAAGTTCGTAATCAGAAGCTCCAAATTCGTAATGAGAAAATATATTTTCATATTCATAAAGAGAACATATAAAATCATATTGAGGTATTGTAAAATTATAACGAGAACATTGAGAATATTTTACTTCAGTTTGATATAGGAAAATACAAAGAACAATAGTATGAATTATGATTATTCTCCCATATTCATTTAATGATAGTGCATCTGAGTGAAATGTGCTTGCAAAAAATAAGTTTTTATATATCAAACTTTATATTGGCGATTTTCCGTCCTGTCCCGGGATACCGGGAAATCGAAAAAAATTCCCGGGAAATGCCAACCCTAGCAGCCACGCTCCCTTGTCAGTACCCATTACAATGACTACTCAGTGGATTATCAACCTAATAAATATATGAGTTTTGCATTTTTCACTAAATGAGAAATGCATTCAAACATCATATACAGCCGAAAAGCACTGTCACTCGGCGACTGCGCACTTCAATTTTAAAGTATAAGAGACCGTAATACAAGAAAATATATATTTTTTTATTTCGAGACACAATGAAAATTATGTTCCAACTATTGTTACAACTCTAATAATAGCGGATTTTTAAAACCGGCTCTCCCGGCCCTTTAATCGAAAATAGTGTTTTCATATATCGGATTACGGTTGCACAAAAATCTATAGCACACACATTATGATCGTGAGTGTGAAATCTTTGCTGGGCAAATATTTCCATGGTACTTATATGTATGTCTTTGAATTTATCTACATACATACTCCATTGTCTTATTTGAATCTATCTGTATATGTAAGTATATACTTATAATATTCATATGTATGTTTAAAGAAGCTTATACTCACATACATTCATACATATCTTCGAGCATATGCAAACAGCAGATCTGCAATGAAATAAGTGTTAAAAAGGTTATTCCGGCATCATTGGGATGTTAATAATAAATCCAGAAAGTAAATTATTCGGTTTTATGTCAATGATTGTGCGTGTGTGTGTGTGAGTGTTAGTGTGTATTGTTTAATACAACCACAACCACAGACAAAGATTTAACATTATAATAAACAAGTAAGAAGGCGTTAAGTTCGGCCGGGCCGAATCTTATATACCCTCCACCACGGAGTGCATTCCACAGTATTACCAGCAGATTAAAGGATGTCGACTTTACATAGAAGCACAGTACCATATTACGAAAATTGTGATATTTTTATGCACATTACTATATTTGTTTAGTATTTCAAACTATAATGTATACTTATGCGCACTGTTTATAATCGACTACTATATATAAATAAAATGATGAAATTGTGAAAGTGAACATGACTAAATATTAGGCGATTGTCAGTCGTCATTAGAAAGAAGCATTTTCAGATACAGACAAAGTGATAAGAAAAGTATAAATTTTAAAGATATCCCCATTCACCCCATTCTCCGCCCAAATGTACAAATTTCGAAAGACCCTTTTTCAAGTATTTATAGTCAGAATGTATACACCGAATTTCATGATTTCAACTTCAGCGGTTTGGTAGGTCCCATTTTTATCCCTCTTTTTAATTATATCCCTTAAAAGTACAAATTTTACGTGTCTATGCAATTAGAGGGATGTATACACCGAATTTCATGATTCTAGCTGTTGTCGTATCATTGGTACCATATTTTATATCGCTTTGTCCCATTTCGCCCGCTAAAACTTTTATTTTCTTTGGGGTGCTTGCAAGCTACAAGAGGAATGTCCGCAACAAATTTTAACTGTATGAAAATAAGAAATTTAATTAATAAGCTACCAATATTTGTATACTATATATAATGGATATAATACTTCAATTCACAAAGTAAATATAAGGGAGCAATCATAAATACCATAAATATTGGGGGATAGAGAGTGTATTTTCAGCTACAGTAAAAAAATATTTTACGTGGCTATGCAGTCAGAGGAATGTACACACCGAATTCCATGATTCTATCAGCGGTCATTTTGTTGGTACCATTTTTATCCCCTTTTTCCAATTTGCCCCCTCAAGAGTACGACTATCTAAAACCTCTTTATTTTACATATCTACACAATTAGAGGGATGTACACACTGAATTTCATCATTTTCATCATAGCTGTATTCGTTTAGTTGGTACTATTTTTATCCCCTGTAGCCATTGTATCCCTTGAAAGTACGAATTTGGAAAAAACGTTTTATTTTTCGTGTCTACGCAGTCAGAGGAATGTATACTCCGAATTTCATGATTCTAGCTGCTGTCATTTAGTAGGTACTATTTTTATCCCCTTTTACCAATTGAACCCCAAAAAGTACGAATTTTGGAAATTAATTTTATTTTACGTGTCTACGCAATCAGAGGAATGTATATATCGAATTTCACTATTCTAGGTGCAGCCGTTAGGTTGGTACTATTTTTATCCCTTTTTCCCCATTTAACCCCTTTAAAGTACGAATTTAGAAAAAATACTTCTATATTATTTATCTACTCTATTAGAGGAATGTACACGCCAAATTTCGTGTTTCTATCTGTTGTCGTTTGGAAGGTACCATTTTTATCCCTTTTTTTCCCATTTCGTCCCCTACAAATAAAAATCTCTCTATGGTGGCCTTTTATGCTATAAAGGGAATGCGCATTGCGAATATCAGGTAAATACAAGCTAAAATGTTCAAAAAACATGCTGAAATACACAAAATATTAGAGGTATTTTCAGTCCTTGTGAGGGAAAAATTTTTCCCTCTGGGCCGATTTCGTCCACTTTCAATCCCAACCGATCTACAACCATAAGACACATTTAGGAAAAATTTGAACCTCCTAGCTCATTTCGTTCGGCCGCTATCGTGCTTTCAACAGACAGACAGACAGACAGACAGACAGACGGACAGACGGACAGACGGACAGACGGACAGACGGACATGGCTATATCGTCTTAGAATTTTACCACGACCCAGAATATATATACTTTATGGGGTCTCCGATGAATATTTCAAGGTGTTACAAACGGAATGACAAAGTGAATATACCCCCATCCTGGAGGTGGAGGGTATAAAAACTTTTCTTATTTCATATCCGATGCAATTGTTACAAATCCTTCTACAGGGTTGGAAGGTATGCCGTTAATAATGAAAAACAACATCAGCCAAATGGCCACAACGACCACGCTTACAGGACCATATCCTTTTCATGAAATATTCCATAACCAAATCACAAATCTCTCGATAGCGCAATCCATTCACCGTAACTGTTGATCCATTTTCGAAAAATTAATTGGAGAGGCTTCTCAACAATAACTTTTGGGTTTTCCGAGCCCCAGATGCGACAATTTTGCTTGTTCACATAGCCACCGAGGTGGAAATGGGCCTCATCAGTCAAGATGATTTTTCGATGGAATTCCGGATCATTTACATTCATGAATTTTAAAAATGTCAATGCGTTGTTGAAGCATGTATTGTTCCATTAAAGAATAATAGCTTCAAAAGTGACAGCTACCGAAATACCGGGTGATTCAAAATAACACCTCTCGTTGGAAAACCCTGTACAACAACGTACTCATACATATTACAATACATACACACTTGTAAGTATGTTTGCATATGCAGGCGGGTCATAACGTCAGTATCTATTCACTTAATAATGAAAAAAAAATGCTGTGTTAGGAAATAACTGATTAAATTCAGAACTTATCATAGGAACAACAGCACCTTCTTTTGCTGCCCTCCCTAATGTTAACACGGTCGTGTGTGTAAGTACGTGTATTGACATTTTCTAAACTTGGCGAAAGAGTTTAGTTAAACACTTGTTTTGAAAATAGTTGTCGTATGCAATATTTAACATCGTTGTTAGAATAACTTGGTGTTTTGTTTAAAATACGATGAAAATCATTTACGATTTGTACTCCATCCACCTTTCTATGGAGTGTGTATTGATTATGTCAATCCAATTACAACACCTTAAAATATTCATCGGAGACCCTATATATAACAAGTAAAAAATGGGTAAAGTTCGGCCGGCCCGAACTTTGTATACCCTCTACCATGGATTGCATTACACAGAGGATAGAAAAAATTACTTTATAAATAAATTATATATTTTTATTATTTCAAAATTTAAAAAAATTAAAAAGCAAGGCTACCACTACGTTTAAACTACATATATCTAAATAATAATTCAAGTCAATTAAAAAAATAAATATTTTTTATAATTTTTCCGTTTGCATTTTTTTTGGTCTGTAATCAATATTTGATTTGAACTGGGATGATGTCCTGGCTCAAGACCATTTTGCATCTATATTTAATAGAATTCTAATTTATTTACAAATGGCATGGTGACATTTATTACTTGGCTGCAGACTACCACTATCATGATTTCCACCCTGTCTAAAGGTTTCGTTCAGGTGGCTTCGCAGCGACTTTTCAACATCAAACCCGGCCTCTTTAAGCAAATGATTCTCACAAATGATGTTGAAAAGTCGCTGCGAAACCACCTGAAGGAATCCTTTAGGCAGGGTGGAAATCATGATAGAGGTAGTATGCAGCCAAGTATTCTATTAAATATAGATGCAAAATGGTCTTGAGTCAGGACAATATCCCAGTTCAAATCAACAATAAATATTCTTATATTTACATTTTAAAAAAAGCTTAAATACCATAAATATTGGTGGATAGTGGGTGCTACAGTTGGTTGTATTTCCATTATATTTTAATTCCAAAACTACAGATTTTGAAAATCAATTACCTCACGTACATAGTGCAAAATAACATAACTTCATGATTCAACCTTATTTGCGGAAAAGTAAAAAGTACGAATTTGGAAAATTCTGTTTATTTTGCGTGTCTATGCAGTCAGGCGAATGTATGCACCGAATTCCATGATTCTAGTTGCGGCCATTTGGTTGGCACCATTTTTATCCCTTTTTTTCCATTTTACCCCCTTAAAAGTACGATTTTCGAAATTCTCTTTATTTTACGTGTCTACGCAAGTAGAGTGACGTACACACCAAATTTCATCATTCTAGCTGTATTCGTTTAGTTGGTACTATTTTTATCCCTCTATACCCATTGTATCCCTTGATAGTACGAATTTGAAAAAAAACCTTGTATTTTTCATGTCTACAAAGTCAGGCGAAAAATATACTCCGAATTTCATGATATTAGCTGTGGTCATTTCGTTGGTACATTTTTTATTCCCTTTTTCCATTTTAACCCAAAAAGTACGAATTTAGAAAATCCGTTTATTTTACGTGTCTACGCAATCAGAGGAATGTAAACACCGAATTTTATTATTCTAGCTGCGGCCATTTGGTTAGTACCATGTTTATCCCTCTATTCCCGTTTTACCCCTTAAAAGTACGAATTTGGAAACAATACTTTTATATTATGTGTCTACTCAGGAATGTACACACCGAATTTCGTGTTTCTAGCTGTTGTTGTTTGATATGCACCATTTTTATCCCTCTTTGCCAACGCATAAAAATCACTTTATGGTGCACGTTTTTGTTATAAGGGGAGTGCGCATACCCAATATCAAGCAAATATAAGCAGACGAATTGAAAAAACATGCTTTAATGCTCTAAATTATTAGGGGTTACTATGGGCATTTTCAGTCCTTGTGAGGGAAAAATGTTTCCCTTTGGGTCGATTTCGCCCAGTTGCAATCCCAACCGAACTACGACTACAAGACGCATTCGTTTAGATGCTAGCGTGCTTTCAACGGACGGACGGAGATCGTCTTTGAATTTTATGACGATCAAGAATATATATACTTTATAGTGTCTCGGGTCGATATTTCAAGGTGTTACAAATGGAATGACAAAGTTAGTATATCCCCATCCTGGAGGTGGAGGGTATAAAAATATTCTTGATCATGGTAAAATTCTAAGATAATGCACTGAGGTACAAAACCAAACAAAAATCACAAAATTCCTAAACCGGTGAAAAAATTTCAAATAAGTCCTTAATTTAGATCCCGGATTAGAAAAATTCGAAAACACATCTTGTATATCTGAGATAGAAATGTCATGGAAGTGAACTGAGTTTGTAGAATTATTTTCCAACTAACTCGATTTCCAACCACTGTGCGTTATATGTGCCTTTTTCTGGGTTCAAATATATTGGCCAGCAAAATACATTTTGTATTCTTTTTCACAATCAACGAAATGCTTTTAACAAGAATTGCTGGAAAATAACCAAACTCGTTGTATTTAATTTTCCAGAAAACACAGCCGTGTCCTGCAACACAATCAATGAAGAATTCTCAAATGGCCATAACAGAGCACATGAATTGTATAGGCGTCGAATGGCACACATACCTCTGAGTACGTCCTCAGTCGATTGTAGTGGCTACACAAATCGAACACTTATAATTGGAGGGCGGGAAGGGATTACACCGATGAGGGAAATTGCAATTTGCAAAATAACTCAATGTATGCGTATCTGTAGCTACATACAGAAGTTATAATTGTGTTGTTACATGCATTTATATAAAGATAGGTGCATACGCACATTCATATATACATCCATAAATACATAGGTCAGTATGACCTATCCACACATATCAGTTGGTAGACCTCCCTAATGACAACAAAGTGCGCACAAGTGGGTTATTAGAGTTTGAACTCTAATATCCATAAGTGCACGCATTTAGAATTTAGAAACAAAAATCCTATTATTTGTTCATTTGAAAAGAGTACCTGCGGATACTGGTGTACCTTAGGCTGGTTTGATGTCCATAAAAATAAAAAAAAATAATTTCCATTCACATCATGAAAGGAAACTATCTTGTCCCTAAAATACCCACAAAATCATGATATTTCCGTGTAATTTTTTAATGTTTATTTTTTTCCAGTTTTTCTTAATTAATAGAATGTACTTTAAACGTAAATTTTTACTCTTGCCCTAGAATAATTTATTGGTCTAAATATTTTGCAAGAAATCACAAAACAAACCAAATACAAGGATGGTGAAAACTGAAATTTTTTCGTGACCCATCTTTCTTTACCTATGAAACAGGAAGCAATAGAAATAGAAGCAGTAGTATTTGATTTGACTATTTTAAATTTGGCCAACAAGTCATGAAAAGATTTCACCCTAATGCAGGAATCATTTAACTTTGACGTAGCTGGTGAAGATATATAAAACAAATCAAGCAATCAATAAATGTGCGATTTTTTTATTAAAATAATACCGGAATTCCTGGTATTAGTAAGGACTGATCCCAAAAAAAAACTTTGCAAAAATCTCCCACAATACTGACCTTATGGTGTACGATTTGAGAAATTGTGGTTCAAATTCTCGCTGTGGTTCTAATTCTCATATATTGATTTTTTGTGATTTTCCAATGTGACAGCTAAAAACTTATATTCCTCGCAGGCCATAAAACCTTGCATCCCTAAAGTATGCTTTAAATAAATTTTCCAAAATTCATTAACAGAGAACAACGAAGAAACTATTGCTTCATTATTTGTTTATAAGGTTTTACCATTTCAGTAAAAAAAAATCGATATTGACAGCTATAGAGTGATTTTTTTGAGGTTAGGATTTTCATGCATTAGTATTTCACAGATCACGTGGGATTTCAGACATGGTGTCAAAGAGAAAGATGCTCAGTATGCTTTGACATTTTATCATGAATCGTCTTACAAACGAACAACGCTTGCAAATTATTGAATTTTATTATCAAAATGCGTGCTCTGTTAAGAAAGTTCATTGCGCGCTTCCATTTTATGGTCAGTTTAATCGACCCACTGAAGCGGCTATTCGGGCTATTGTGACTAAATTTCGCACCAAATTTACATTGTTGGACATTAAACCACCAACACGCTTACGTAGAGTGCGAACTGAAGAAAATATCGCAGCTGTATCGGCCAGTGTTAATGATGACCACCAATTTTCGATTCGTCGCCGTTCGCACCAATTGGGTCTCTGTTACTCAAAAACGTGGAAATGCCAAAATTGGACTAAGCGGATGGACCACCTAAGACGCAGCCGCGGTCAACATTTAAATGAAATTATCTTCAAAAAGTAAATGTCATGGACCAATCTAACGTTTCAAATAAAGAACCGATGAGATTTTGCAAATTTTATGCGTTTTTTTTAAAAAAAAGTTATCAAGCTCTTAAAAAATCACCCTTTATAAGCAGAGTATTCTTTTTAAAATGAATAAATAAGACAATAGTTTAACAATATTTGCAAATGCCGAGGCATCGGTCGGCCTCTCGAATATAGTTTTATACTGTAGAAAATTACCAATACTGAAAAAATACAACTTTCAGGTAAACCTCTGTCTGAAAAGGAAAGCAAAAACGTAATTACACTTTTTTAAAAGCAAAAGAACACCTCAAGGGCTCCTATTTTCTATGAACTAAACGAAAT
>CANDYM010000306.1:0-21526 GCA_947397865.1 Polietes domitor
AGATGGTGATGCCAGGATATATCATGCATGAGGTCTGGTGTGTTACTGATGCTACTGCTACTTGCAATACAAATGGATTGTCGAGATTTTAATTCTAGCTTGTTGAGGCGGCTTGGGATGATGCTACTGCTGTTGTTGGCGTTGTCCTAAGTTGGATTTTGTTTGGGTTTTCGTAAGGCCAAGTATGCTTATCTTTCAGTTTCTCTCAGCTCTGCTGGTTCTGAATCAGTGAAATCCTCTGGTTGCGAAGGCTAAAGCAATATGCAATCATCAACAAATTGTAGCCAATTTCCGCAATTACATAGAATTGGTAAACAATGACAGCAAACTCACTACGGCGCACAATGGATGGTGAAAACAAAGAACAAGTCGAGAATGGAAACAGAAGCAAAAAAAGAACGTGGCAGCAAACCGAAACAGCAGGATATAACCTGAGATTTATCTCTACAAAAGCGGAGTACTGTCATAGACAAATTTACTTATCTTTGCCAAGATTTAATTTCCTCCTAACTTTTGGAGGCCTAGAAGAAGGCTTTGTGATGGAATGCTAAAGTCAACTTAAAATCGTTTTAATACACCGCCCCTCCTGTTTTTGTTGCTTTATCTGGTGGATTTCCAATGTTTGTCGCCGTTTGTGAATACTTTGGATGATAATTGGATGATATTTTGCGTCTCCATCTTCCAACTTTTTGTTTCTAAAGAGTGATTTTTTTGAGGTTAGGATTTTCATGCATTAGTATTTGACAGATCACGTGGGATTTCAGACATGGTGTCAAAGAGAAAGATGCTCAGTATGCTTTGACATTTCATCATGAATAGACTTACTAACGAGCAACGCTTGCAAATCATTGAATTTTATTACCAAAATCAGTGTTCGGTTCGAAATGTGTTTCGCGCTTTACGTCCGATTTATGGTCTACATAATCGACCAAGTGAGCAAACAATTAATGCGATTGTGACCAAGTTTCGCACTCAGTTTACTTTATTGGACATTAAACCAACCACACGAATGCGTACAGTGCGTACAGAAGAGAATATTGCGTCTGTTTCTGAGAGTGTTGCTGAAGACCGTGAAATGTCGATTCGTCGCCGTTCGCAGCAATTGGGTTTGTGTTATTCGACCACATGGACCACATCGTTCGATGCTAACAAACTTTTTGTTGCCAAAAATGGAAGAACTGAACTTGGTTGACATGTGGTTTCAACAAGATGGCGCTACATGCCACACAGCTCGCGATTCTATGGCCATTTTGAGGGAAAACTTCGGAGAACAATTCATCTCAAGAAATGGACCGGTAAGTTGGCCACCAAGATCATGCGATTTGACGCCTTCAGACTATTTTTTGTGGGGCTACGTCAAGTCTAAAGTCTACAGAAATAAGCCAGCAACTATTCCAGCTTTGGAAGACAACATTTCCGAAGAAATTCGGGCTATTCCGGCCGAAATGCTCGAAAAAGTTGCCCAAAATTGGACTTTCCGAATGGACCACCTAAGACGCAGCCGCGGTCAACATTTAAATGAAATTATCTTCAAAAAGTAAATGTCATGGACCAATCTAACGTTTCAAATAAAGAACCGATGAGATTTTGCAAATTTTATGCGTTTTTTAAAAAAAAAAAGTTATCAAGCTCTTAAAAAATCGCACATTACATTGTGTTGATAAAAACTAAAATTTCTTAAGTTATCGTTTGTGTGTGTTTTTCCTTTGAACGCTGTTACTTCTTCAATGCAGATTTGTGTCCTTTGATGGGGGCGGAGTGTTGCACACGTAAGTCGTTGTTGTGTGACTTGTGTTTGACAAGGAAGTGACAGTTTTTTTGTTGTAGTATGGCTATACTTCATTAACATCCGGTTTCATGGATAGCAAAGCAAAACCTACAATAACATTAACAGCACAAACTGACAATAAAAAATTTAATATCAAATCCTAGACCATACAATGGAGCAAAGAACACACACTGGGCAGATGGGATTGATTTTATAGAGACTTTTCCCTCCTTTTGCTTCAGACATACTTGCTTTTTTCTTTTGTATTCTTTTAAATTTTATCCGGCTTTTACTTTTTCTCTGTTCTTTTTCGTTCAACTGACAAAACCAGATACTTTCAGCTCGTAATATATTTTACATTGCTGTTGTTTCTCTTTATTGTTGTTGTATTCGATCGAGGGAATATGGAAAAGTCAAGATATATTGGCATTTCCACAAAAAGGTCCACCAAGACCAAAAAATTAAAAGTTTCTCATATTTTCATAGAGAAATGATCAAATTTAACTAATGTAAAAAATTTTTACATTAATTCATATCCTATCTTGAGATATTCGAATGCAAAGTCGCGCAAGTGCAACTTTACTCGTCTGATTACACTACTTTACAAAATAATTTTTTTTTCATGTACATTTGATGAGAGGTGACTTTTCTAATGTATTTCCATCTGCTGAATTCAAAAATCAAGGTAAATTTTTTTTTATGGATATATATCATATTTTAGAGTGATCCTGTGCCGGCGAAAAAGTACATACCGTTGAAAAAACGTCTGGTTTCTCTTCATGTTCGTAAAGATGATACTTTAACGTAAGAACTAAGACCAACCACAAGAAAATCGTGAGTGAATAAATCCAAATCCCATATTTTCCGAATATTTTATTTTTTTTCGACATTTTACATTTTTGTGTGTTAGAAATAGTTGTGGCTCTTGCTTTGTCTTCGGTTGCTTTTGGGATCCGTTTCTCTAGTGAGAAACCATACATAGTCTCCCAACATTGCTTCATCCCAAAATCCTTGATAGCGCCGCTCAATGGTCTTAATTTGTTGGTGAAATCTCTCGCCGTGTTCGTCACTCACGTCACCAAGATTGTCCGGAAAGAATTTCAAATGCGAATGCAAGAAATGGATTTTTAGAGACATATTTACACCTGTAAGAAATAAATAAAATGGTAAAAACAATACAATAGAAAACAACCAGGAAGGAAATTAACTAATGGCATTCCGTACCTATATTCTTGTAGTTCTTCAGCAAATCGGTAATAATTCCCTCGTAGTTAGGGCTTCTAGTGTTCCCAAGGAAATTGTTAACAACCAGCTGAAATGAATTCCAGGCCTCGTTTTCAACGGGTGTTAAATATTTTGGGAAATCTGTGCTTTTTACCAATTTCTTTATGTGTGGACCATCGAAGACGCCTTCCTTGATTTTTGCTAAAGAAAGGTTTGGGAAAAGGATTTTCAGATAGGAAAATGCTTGGCCTTCCTTGTCTAAGGCCTACACAAAATTTTTAATGAGGCCAAGTTTAATGTGCAACGCTGGAAGGATTATATTTTCTTTTTTGACAAGAGGCACGTATTTAATATTGTCTTTGTCCACTGTGATGTTCTCCATTTCTGGCCAGTGTTTTCTTACATAATGATGATCACGAGCACGACTATCCCAAAGGCAAAGAAAGCAGCAATATTTTGTGTATCCACCCTGCATCCCACACAACATGCCGACGACTTTGAGATCGGAACATATTTTCCAGTTGTGCTTCTCATATTGAATGTATTTGAGCAAAATGGCCATTGTGGCATATGATTCTTTAGTGTTGATGGCATGAGCGATGGGAATAGAAGGTTTTTCATTTCCAATATGCAGTATGACTGCTCTCCTTACTACCGTCAATGAACAAGCGCCACTCATTTGGATCGTAAGGCTCTCCGAGTTGCTCAAACAATGCAGGAATATCGTTGCTCACTAGAGAAACGGATCCCAAAAGCAACCGAAGACAAAGCAAGAGCCACAACTATTTCTAACACACAAAAATGTCAAATGTCGAAAAAAGTAAAATATTCGGAAAATATGGGATTTGGATTTATTCATTCAATTGCTTATAACTTTGTCATTTTTCGGTCGATTTTCTTGTGGTTGATCTTAGTTCTTACCTTAAAGTATCATCTTTACGAACATGAAGAGAAACCAGACGTTTTTTTAACGGTATGTACTTTTCCGCCGGCACAGGATCACTCTAAAATATGATTTTTTGAAAAATTGCCCTATTTTCATCGATATATTTTGAACCACTTAACTTATAAAAGATCCAATTATACATGTTTGTTCGTCTACTCAATACCTTGCATTTAAGTACCAAGAACGATATAATCAGACATTTCTAGCTCGAGATATGATTTGTCAAGTGAAAAAAGGACGAAAAAATAAAAATATAAGGATATCTCAAAAACTGTTCCATAAAAAAAATTTTACCTTGATTTTTGAATTCAGCAGATGGAAATACATTAGAAAAGTCACCTCTCATCAAATGTACATTTCCGGTGTAAACTAGTGTTATTTCTTTCGCATGTTTTGTTTTGATAAAAATTCTTAAATAGAGGCATTACGAATTGACCTTTGGTATCTAAAATCTTTCAGGGAGTACAAACAGTCAAAAAAGAAAGGATACGAAGTTATACGACTGCTATCATTTGTTGCTGCAGTGTCCAAAGTACATGCAGAAAGGTCATTAAATTTTGAGTACAAACAGATATTTTTATAATATTTAAATAAAAAAAACATTACTTGAAAATAAGAAAATTTGTGACCTTTGTACTTCATTAAAGTTGGTCACGTGCGACATCTTAAGTGTGAAAATTAAAAAATTGAAAAAAAAATTCTTCAATAATTTATTTTTGTAAAAAAATACTTTATAATTTAATTATTAGTAAAAACGGTGGCGAAAAAATAAAGAGAGCTGAAAACAGCGGTGAGAAAGTTGAAAGAAGATCGGCTAAAATTTCAAAATAATAAATTGAAACACAAAATTTTGTTTTTTGCTGTTATTATTTGAGAAATAATACATTGAATACTTCTGTGGATTACAAAAAATATATATTTCTATAATTTCGTAAAAAGTGCAAGTGAAACGACATAAATACCATGATGGAAAAAAATGTCACGTTCGACTGGGCTTAAAATTAAATTACAAAAAAAGTATTAATCATTTTTGGATAAAATCAAAGCCATTTTTAAGAGACATCGGTACACAAAGTTCTAAAATTGGTCACATTGAAATATTGCCACATGTTTCGCTGAAATCGACGATTGAATTGTTGGCCGCGGAAACGACTTCTGTTTTGGTCACGTGCGAATGCCTTGGATTTTTTAAATTATCTTGAAAACGAAAAATTTCCCAAAATCCACATTGGCATCAATTATACAGTTAATTAAGAGCTATAAGTTAAGCATATGGTCGAAATAAAAAACCGTTATATTCTGACTTTTTTGTCACTTTATATGTGTACGATGGTTACGTACGACATCATGGAAATGTCCATATGTAGAAATTATGAATTTTATTCCGACTTTAGAGATTTTTCTAATTCAATTAAATTATTATTTTTGCACGTCAGTGAAGTCATTCACAAATTTCAATTTGCAACCACACAAGTAAAAGAGACAAATAAAGGCTAGCATTTAACTGAAAAAAGTTGGTCTTGTTCTAATAGTCTTCTCTCCGTCAACCTCATCCTTTCCGAGTTCGTATTAACTTTCCGGCATTTCACATTTTTGTGGAATACGGACGTACGTATATTTTTGCAAGGACATACCCCCACAAATTGAAATGCTGTTCTCATTCGATTCATGCGAGTCTGTATGCAAATGGGGGAAATTCCCACAGACATTTTTTAGATTTCCTATGTATGGTGGTTCTTCTTGCACCCACAACAATTTCAATCTTCTCTTAGTGTTGGGCATGCTGTTGAATGACTACATTGGGAATCAAAAAGTTTAACTTCATTAGAAGCACACAAAAAATAACAAAAGCTGCTGAGCCAACAACCACAAAATATATGCAAAATCACGTTTGAAAGTTGTATGTCCGTGCCACATGCAGACAGTTTTGGTTTCGGTTGGGCTCGGTGATGAGGGGAAATTCACGGACCACTTTTGATTATAGAAACACTAAATTCCACAATCAATGTAAAAATATATGCTTTTGTTTAAGTTGGGCTATAACTTAAACAACAAATTTATTAGACCGGTCAATTTGCGAAAACGCTGCTGTTGGCGGCTATTACTTTATGTTGTTGAAGGCCGATTAGTGCTTTTGCCTTTACAAAATGGAATATTATAGCTAGAACAAATACTTCAATTTATGTGAGTAAATTCTTCAAACTTGTCCTAACTTCTATCGACAATCGGATGATGGTTGGTAGTAATGTAATGTAGAAGTGGCGACCATATGGTGAGAGTACGGTGTTGAGGAAACTACGATGCTTTTAGTCACGCCACTGAAAATAAATTATCTGGTTTGGTCAAATGTGTAATGTACATACTCCACTTGGAGTGACCACAAACTCATGCGCACAACAACGACGAACGGCGGAATTAATAACGCCTCTCTTATTTTAGACACACACAAAATGGTTACGAAAAGTATTTTCGAAGGACTTTCGTCGCTGGGAAGTGATGTACATCCACACAAACTCTATCACTTTAGTCACCTGCGGATTACACCCACTCATCCGTCGAGTCTTTATTGATATTTTAGCTAAAGTAGTTGATAGACTTTAATTAATTACAACACGATGTTAATCCTTATTATGACCAAAGCATTAATATCGACAGCATCATGAGCAACAAAATACCACTGGCAGTAGCAACAACAACTGCTACTGCAGCTGAAGCAAGTACATTACAGTGTTCACAACAAGAGTAGCTGGGAAATAAAATCAACAAATAATTTTTTACAAACAAAGATAGCAACTGCAGCGTCCGTCAGAGTAGTGAACAACAGACTATTTAGAAAATTCAAACCCAAAGTATTAAATGGCCCGATCTATAGCGACGTGGTATCATGCAATGGCCTGTGGACGAGGATCGTATGATAAATCGTGGATGGAGGTAAAAGCAAAATAAACCATCTAACTAATTATTTGATCAAAGATCAAATTATTTATTTGGGAATCTCTGCAAAAAATTATAAAAAATAATACTGTTTTTGGAATTTTTTTCTGATCATAAATCGTATACAGAGCGAAGTAAACTGTGTTGAATGGCGTGGTAGTGTTGCATCGTTTCTCAACGCGGGGTGAAAGTTTGAGGTCAGTAATAGCAGCTACTGTTTTATAAATTGCATAACTTCGGTCATAGTCAATATATTTGATATTAATGTGTTTGAAATATATTTTTTAATGGTTAAAAAAATAATTTAGTTCGAAAATAAATTTTTTCTTGACAATAAAAATTTAAAATTATATATATTTAATTTGTTATGTCCCCTTCGATTTTAATTACACAAATTTTTCCTAATATGTCTTCAATTGGTGTAGATCAGTTGGAATGAAATCGATGCACATGTGCAATAGCACAAAATAATCACAACAATAACTAATATTTACAGTATTTTTATAAATCATCTACTTCAAAATTACTTATTGAATACACTCTGCGCCCTATTTATAAAGATAGTGTAGTCGACGTCACATTATTTAAAGCGGACATCGTCTTTAGAACGATATATTTTTAATAAAACGAGCAGCTTCTGCCTCTTTCTTTCCAATATAATTTTTCGAATAGTTATCTAATAATTGCTGTTTTTATTTAATTAGACTCTAATTAATATAACCGTTTTCAGAACACGTATAATTTCACCAGCCTGCAAAATAGATTTACAATTATTTGCATTGGTCGAAGCGATTAACCCAAAATTATCGTACTCACCAAGTTTAACGGTGATGTTATACTCTTTACATTTATTTCATTTTTTTAAAACAAAACTTGTTTTAGTAAAACCATGGACCGAAAACCTTAACATCGTCATGATGATGTGTTCTCTATTCCGTTTGGTAGTAGTTGCATCCATTACCATATACTCTCACTGCCACTGATACTACGACAGACGATGATGATGACGTCCATAAAAATCTGACTCTTTTTATAAAATAAACAAGCAGTCAAACTAACGAATAAACAAAAAGGATAGCCAACAGCAACCAAAACAAGAGAGATATCATTCTATAAATAAATATCTAAACAAATTTACAAACATCGATGGTACCGAAATACATCCGCACTGACGCTCATAAATACCATTTTCAGCTTTTTGCTGGGGTAACTCTGGGGAATGGATGAGCGGCGATATAACTGATTTACAGTAAAGGATTATATTTGTGTAGACCTAGACCTATCCATATACAACTCAAGCTTCAATCTGTTCAATCGTACGTACTTGCCCAAATACACTTCAGAGGATTGGAGCAGTGTTAAATGATTTAGGTTTAATGGATTTTGGAATGTTTTGTATAACTCTTTTTTGTTAATTCTTCTGGTTTTTGTAGTGATTTTTAAAGGAAAATAGACTTTAAAAGATTAATAAATAATAAAATATTATCTCACACAGATCGTAGCATTAGTAGAGCAGAAGAGACCCAATTTGAGACGAACTTGCTCCGTTGGGGCGGGAACTAGTGAATGGTAATCGAGGACAAGAATCGATTCTCGATTCCCGATCAACTATTTTTGAATCCGATTCTTAGAATCGAAGAATCGGACCTGAGAATCGATTCTTAATCGGAATCGGTAAAAATTTTTAACCATAAATCTCGACAGGTATAGTTTTATCTAACTAGTACGGAAAATGCCTACAATAACAAAGTTAGGGTACTTAAGAACGATATACACGCTGTCCAAATGTTTTGTTAGCCTCTCCCTACAAGCGAGAGTGGACTTTAAATTTGCATAAAAATATCTCCAATCCATGGTGTATATAAGAATCGCCATGGCCGAACTTTACGCCTTTTTAATTGTTGTACACTAAGGTGCTCTTCCTTAATCGACTATTCTGAATAATATATAATATATATAGTTTTTGGAAAACGTTTTTCTTATAGATTTTTTCCGATCTATTGAATGATACCATCGCAAAAATATATAATTTAATGTTCACCTTTACTTTTAGGAATTAAAAATAAATTTAACATTTCGAAATCTGCGAACACTATTATTTTTTTATATTTTTAGAAGAAAGTTGTCTATAAGTTTTTCAAATTTCAAACTATTGCTTTTCTTCGTTTTTGAGATATTGTATTTTAAAGTTAGTTTCTCATTTTTTTCGCCTAGACTATGTTTTGACATTTGTCACTTATTTTGAGGTCTTTTTTTTTGCAGTATATGTTAGATTTTTTATTGGTGTTACTAACAATTCATGTTTATCTAACATATAATACGAAATATAAATAATATTATAATAGAAAACTATCTTGGTTTACGTGGCCGCTCTCACCATTTTGAATAAAACTTTCTACATGGATCAATTCTGTATAAATAATATTTCCATAAGCACTAAAAATACTTTTCCATCGGCAGTTTTATTTATGCATATTTTGTATAATATGTTAAATCATTATCGTCTACTACTTTATCCGATATTTACATTACAAGCGATCTGTCTAGCATTGGGATGTATTTTTACGCAATAATTTAATTTTTCCAAATGCTTGGACTGTTTGGAGGTACGAAAACCCCAGTGTTTGGTACATATTAAGCTCCTAACCTTTATACCACTGTCAATTTTTTATATCAATTCCACACTTAGTGTCATTTCCTTCTGTTTAATTAATAAAATTGCAGCTTTTAAATTTCACAACTTGTTACCACCAAAAGTATGTACAAAGTTAGTACATACTTTTTTGGGTGTTTTTTATTAAATTAAATTTCGATTCCCAAGCATCGATAATCGATTCCTGTATAAAGTTGGGCACATGTAATCGATTCCAAAAGAATCGTTTTTGAGCCCTCAGAATCGATTTTCGATTAGAATCGGAATCGATTTACCATTCACTAGCGGGAACATTACGTAAACTTAAGAAACCTAACACATCATTCTTGTAAGAAACACATTTTAAAGGTTAAAGGTGGTCAGTTTCTCTTAGATTTCCATTTTTTAATAAACGCAACAAGCCATGCCTCATTGTATACCTCACTCATTCTCTAAGAACTAATTTCTTTGCTACAATTCCCCTAAGATCCTGTAAATAAATCACACCAACAAATGTTACCCACTTTTGATTTCCCTGCCAGCCCCAACGATACCAACCTAGAGAATCTATTGATTAAGATGAGTTATATCGCAGTGTAGATGTGATGGTATAGTATTGGCTTCTTCGTCGTTTTCACTTTTGCTATTTATTTTATTTCTGCGTTTCTGTTTTTCTCATGTTTTTTTTGTTCTTGTAATGAATTGTTATCGTTCTTTGCAAAATTATTTTTGCTTCGACGACAAGAAATGTGTCCATTTCCAGAGGTGTCGTTCTGCTGGTTGGTGAGAAGCAGCCGCTATTTCCACCGTTTCCGCTTTTCTATATCTATCTGTTTGTTTTCATTTTCGACTTGTTTTGTTTTCCCTCCATAGCAGCAACAAACTTGTTTTGGCTTTTTGGGTGTTATGTTTGGTATAAACGTTGCCAGTGGCTGCTGGAGAGGTGGTGGTAAGGAAAGTTTCTTATCCTCTACATCGTAAACCGGTATTAAGGGAAAAGAGAGTCAACGTCATTTTGCAGCTTATTTTAAAGGTTGTTACTTCTTGCTTCATTTCGTTTTTGTTTTGGCCA
Organism: Polietes domitor; assembly: GCA_947397865.1. Taxonomy (NCBI): domain Eukaryota; kingdom Metazoa; phylum Arthropoda; class Insecta; order Diptera; family Muscidae; genus Polietes; species Polietes domitor. The sequence continues at coordinate 10,577 of CANDYM010000306.1, forward strand.
TTTTTTGTTAGTGCGGAGTTTGTGATTTTAGTCTTATTATACACTCCACGAGAGTATTACGCCTTTGTGCATTTGTTTGTAACACCCAAAAGGAAGAGAGATAGGTCCATTGTTAATTATACCGATCGACTTAGAATCACTTTTTGAATCGATTTACTAGATACCACATATTACAGATTTTCTTCAAAATTCTGATATTTCAACTAGAAACACCTGTGGTAAAAATGTAATAGATCGGTTCAGATTTATATATAGCTCCCATACGAATTTCACTCCCGATTTGACTCTTATTTATATTCTTATCGAATTGACAAATCGAGCCAGATCATATTAGCCTATGATTAGGAAACATACAAAAATTCTTCCCGTTTTCACTTTTTTACCGAGTTGAATTGTATTCGGTTGGAAAGTGGAGTGTATCATATAGTCGGCCCTTTAGGCTTTCCTTACTTGTTTTTTCTTGTGTTGTATTTTTATTGCAAATCAGTGCTGTTGCGTGTGTTTTGTTGAGGCTGATACTGCTGGATTGGTGATTACAACAACAGTTTCATAGTTGGAGTTTGCGAGTGCCATTGACAGTGTCCTTTGGGAATTATATTAAAGTGTCTAAATGTATAGATATAAGCAATCGTTTTTGTTGCCATATTGTCTTTTGTTGTTTGTGCTTTTTTGTGTTACTTTTGCCACAATAACTATTTTCGCCACTAACAAGCAAACATTTGAAGTTTTGTGCCTGTCTTCACGTCCTCCACTAGTTCATTTGTGGAGGAATGCAAACAACAGTCGTTTCTTCAATATTTTGTCAGATAATCTAAATGAGGCTATCAAATTGGACGGAGGATGATAACTGTTGTACTTTGGCATCATAGAAGGAATTGGATAACAGACATATGAGTAAAAATTGCCTTCAGATAAGTTCGTTGACGAATTATCGGAAATAATCATAATCTATGTGCTTCAGACTAATTCCATGTGAAACGGAACAGAAAACGTTTTAAGGTTCTCCAATTTTAATGAAAGTTTGCAAATTTGTACTTCTGAATAAGCGATTTTTAAATAATATGAAATTGTAGATACTAGGGCGAATCGAAAGTCATTCATTTTATCATAAGGTAAATTTAGAAAATTCGTAAATTTTGTCTGGTAGGAGATTGAAATATATTTGTTTGCCGAATTTTAATAATAAAAAAGTATCTCTTCGATTTTTTAAATATTTTTATTACAAGATTTTATTTTTATTACAAGTTCCATAAGTTTCATGACGAAGCTCCTGGTACTTACTGTACAATAATTATAAACATCAATGCAATCGAAATGAAATATATTTAATAGACATAATTAAAACAATTTAATATTAGCTAGTATCGGAGAAAGTTGTAGATGGTCCTGACTAAGATTAATTTTTGTTTTTTAGACCCTTGTACCAAACTATTTCGGCTTTATGATTGTCCATTCGTGAGCCATCCAGTTCTTTACAATTTTAGTTCTATTTATACCGTCACCGTACAGCTGGCTGGTATACACGATAACTCTAGAAATAACTTAAGGAATCGATTCTAACTTTGTCTAGACTAAAAGAAGGCTGCATAAATTATTATGTTTTTTACTCTGACCTTACTTCTCCGAAAGGAAAAAACGCCATATATGCATGCTTACTAAACTGTAATATTGTGGTTCAATGGATGATACTGCAACAACAGAACTGTGTTATTTCACTGATGTTATGTTTTTCATTCATGTTAAAGGTATTTAGTAGAATTGTTTCGTATAATTACAATTAGCATGAATGGTAATTGTGCCTGTAGTTCCAAAAGCCTTCCAAATACATTTCTAATTAATAATATGACAGTTCATTGTAACCCAATATTAACTCATTTCATTAGCTCTCCTGCCGAACATAATAAAATTGGGCACTTTATGTACTTTTACGGTCATTTTCTGACTACCAAAATCATTTTGGCATTATTATCCCTTTCTACTAACAAATTTATAAATCAAAATACCAGCCAAAAACAGATTCGAAAGTCGCAAATATGTCGCCGCGATTGCCGCCCAATGCCAGGGATATAACAAGTAGCAGACGGCAGCTATTGGCCACCACAAGCGAATCAACACTCTGCAGACTATTATTTTGCCAAGCGCAAAGGAATACTTTTTGTGTCTGTTCGAACGACCTTCATAAAGAACATTCGACCAAAATTGTCAAATTATAAAAGACCTAAAACAAAAACAAATTAACAGCAATTTATCTACGCAACGCGAAAAAAGTCATAAAAAACACAAAAATGACAGAAGACCCGGTTGAACAAAAAGTTTTGTCTCGACTAGACAAAGTTGTAAATTCGTTTATGTCGGATTTTTGTGGTTTCCGCCGGAACACCAAGGCTATAAGGACGTGCGGTATGATGGATGTGGGAAAATGTTGACTTTTTCTTACAAGGTTGTTTTGGGTAGGATGGAATAAAAGGCACAGAATACAGATATTTTATTGGTGCCTTGAAATTTTAGACCCTGTGTGAGGACTTCTCAAAAGTTTGTAGAAAATCAAGTCGGTGCACCTTGTAAAAACATGGAGTATTCCAATATTTTGAAGCACTAGCAAAATCTATATCTACGACCTATAGGAATTCTGAAGAAATGTATAAATATAAACACCCACAAGTACATGTTGACATAAGGTATAATAACACTTATAGGGCAATAATGAATATTACAAAATTCAATTACAAATGTTGATTGTTGAAAAAGCAATGTCATAGTTTTTTGTCACCGTATCATTCGACCACTTTCGGTAGTCATCTTCTGAGTATATTTAAAAACAAAAAGAATAACCATGGAATTATATTTTTGCAGGATTTATTATTGTGCAATTTAATGGGGATTATTTTTGTGGAAGATCTTAACCCTCTAGCTCATCTCTAAAGGGGTCGAATTGACCTTTTTTCGTGAAAAGCACTTTCAAATTTTTTTTTAAATTCTTAAAATAGGGAAAAATAAACTCAGCCCAGCTGGACTATAAGTTTATTCTACAAAAATTATATACTCAACATGTCCTTTCAGAATTATGGGGTCGCTTTTCTCTTCCAAAAATGCTATTGGACAGTGTTATAAGTCTCAATGGTTTTTATAAGTCGCAAAAATGGCCACACATGATGGTTTTTCATATTTTGTTTCATATCCGAAATTTAAGGTTCTTTGATGTTAGTCCTGACAACGCTTCACAGAATGGACTAAATTTTGTGCGACATTTCTTGTTTATTCACTTTTATTTTCATACCACCCTATATTCTCTACTATGGAGAGTGTAACACTTGGTGTTGTTTCTATTTTTGTGGAAAGGCTAGGATATTCCAAAATTGAATATCGATAACACCTTAAAATATTAATTGGAGACCCCATAAAGTAGATATATTCTGGGTCGTGGTAAAATTCTAAGACGATATAGCCATGTCCGTCTGTCTGTCTGTTGAAAGCACGCTAGCTTTCGAACGAAATGAGCTAGGAAGTTCAAATTTTCCCTACATGTGTCTTATGGTTGCAGATCGGTTGGATAGAAAGTGGGCGAAATCGGCCCAGAGGGAAATTTTTTTCCCTCACAAGGACTAAAAGTACCCCTAATATTTAGAGTATTTCAGCATGCTTTTTGAATATGTCTGCTTGTATTTACTTGATATATGGAATTCACATTCCCCTTATAGCATAAAAGCGCACCATAAAGTGATTCTTATTCGTAGGGGGTGAAATGAAACACGAAATTCGGTGTGTTGAGTAGATACATTATATAAAAGTATTTTTCCAAATTCGTACTTTTAAGGAGTAAAATGGGAATAGAGGGATAAAAATGGTACCAACCAAACGGCTCAGTATTGAATAGTGAAATTCGGTGTATACATTCCTCTGATTGCGTAGACATTTAAAATAAGCGGATTTTTCGAAATTCGTACTTTTTTGGGGTTAAATGGGGATAAAAATAGTACTAACCAAATGACCGCAGCTGGAGTCATGAAATTTGGAGTATACATTCCTCAGACTGTATAGACACGAATAATAAAAGGTTTTTTCCAAACGCATACTTTCAAGGGATATAATGGGTACAGAGGGATCAAAATAGTACCAACTAAACTGCTACAGCTAGAACGATGAAATTCGGTTTCCTCTAATTGCGTAGACACGTAAAATAAAGATATTTTAGAGTGTCGTACTCTTAAGGGGGTAAAATAGGAAAAGAGGGATAAAAATGGTACCAACCAAATGGCAGCAGCTAGAATCATGGAATTTGCATGGACACGCAAAATAAAAAGATTTTTCAAAATTTGTACTTTTTACTTTTAAGGCAAAAATTGGTTGAATTATGAAGTTAGGATATTGGATTTTCAAAATTTGTACTTTTGGAATTAAAATAGAATGGAAATGGACAACCAACTGTAGCACCCACTATCAATATTTATGGTATTTAAGCTTTTTTGAAAATATAAATATAAGAATATTTATTTTTTAAATTGACGTGAAGTATTATTTTGATATATATAGTGTAAACGTATTGGTAGCCATTATAAGCGTGATTTGATATAAAAACTATTATATTTATTTATAAAATGATTGTTTCAATATTTCTATTTGTTTTGGTTTGGCTATATTAAATATATATATATAAAGAGTGATTTTTTTGAGGTTAGGATTTTCATGCATTAGTATTTGACAGATCACGTGGGATTTCAGACATGGTGTCAAAGAGAAAGATGCTCAGTATGCTTTGACATTTCATCATGAATAGACTTACTAACGAGCAACGCTTGCAAATCATTGAATTTTATTACCAAAATCAGTGTTCGGTTCGAAATTTTTTATCGACAAATTTTGTTCAGCGATGAGGCTCATTTCTGGTTGAATGGCTACGTAAATAAACAAAATTGCCGCATTTGGAGTGAAGAGCAACCAGAAGCCGTTCAAGAACTGCCCATGCATCCCGAAAAATGCACTGTTTGGTGTGGTTTGTACGCTGGTGGAATCATTGGACCGTATTTTTTCAAAGATGCTGTTGGACGCAACGTTACGGTGAATGGCGATCGCTATCGTTCGATGCTAACAAACTTTTTGTTGCCAAAAATGGAAGAACTGAACTTGGTTGACATGTGGTTTCAACAAGATGGCGCTACATGCCACACAGCTCGCGATTCTATGGCCATTTTGAGGGAAAACTTCGGAGAACAATTCATCTCAAGAAATGGACCGGTAAGTTGGCCACCAAGACCATGCGATTTGACGCCTTTAGACTATTTTTTGTGGGGCTACGTCAAGTCTAAAGTCTACAGAAATAAGCCAGCAACTATTCCAGCTTTGGAAGACAACATTTCCGAAGAAATTCGGGCTATTCCGGCCGAAATGCTCGAAAAAGTTGCCCAAAATTGGACTTTCCGAATGGACCACCTAAGACGCAGCCGCGGTCAACATTTAAATGAAATTATCTTCAAAAAGTAAATGTCATGGACCAATCTAACGTTTCAAATAAAGAACCGATGAGATTTTGCAAATTTTATGCGTTTTTTTTTAAAAAAAAGTTATCAAGCTCTTAAAAAATCACCCTTTATATATATATTCCTGTAATATTACTGCACTTCTACGAAAATCGAAAGCTTCTATGGAATACAATCCATGGTGGAGGGTATACAAAGTTCGACCCGGCCGAACTTAGCGCCTTTTTACTTGTTAAATTATATTTATTCTTTTTGTTGTTGATTTTGTTTCAGTTTCTGTAACACAGTCGCAAAAAATATGATTTGTGGTAAATTATAAAGCGGTAGAGAAAAAAGAATCACTCACTTAAACTTCCGCAGTAACTGCAAAATATTTACGGCCTATAAAACAAACAAACTTAAACACACATCTCACTTTTATTACTTTTTTATGGATCTTCTGCTCTCGTGGTAATACCGCAGAGGGCACACAAATACAAGACGCCAAAAACATAGAGATTTTATTAAAATTGTGATGACAACATTCGCATTGAATTCAATCATAGATGTGCACGCACGGATTTTTCTTGTATATTCTATATTATTACCATTTTGATTTTTTGTAATTAAATTTTTTTATTATTATTATTTTTTTCTTAATTTTCGATAACTTCACAGATATTTTATTAATCTACTTTCTTTCAATTTTTGACACTCACCATCACATTTAATTTAGTAATAAATATGTAGTTAACTATTTGTATTATATATATTACATTATTATTACTATTTAGATTTTTGTAATACGAATTTTTATTATTATTTGTTGTATTTATAATTATATTTTGCATTTGCATATTTTTTTAAGTTAAATCACCTTTAACAAGACAGTCACAGAGATTTTATTAAACTATTTTTTAAACATATTATTACACTCATCTTCACATTTAATTTAATCATAAATGTGCACTTGATTATCTGAATTGTTACTACTATTTCCTTTTTGTAAATTTTATTACAAAAATTAGTTGTTTGATAACTTTTTTCTTAAGTTGAATCAATATTTTAATATTAAATATTTAACACCAAACATTAATTTACGTATTTGTATTTGACATTCTGTATTGTTATTATACAGATTATTTGTAATTTAAATTTTTATTATTATTTCCATTTTTTGTATTTCCTGTAATTTAAATTTTTATTATTTTTTCACTTCTTACAACAGGCATAAACACTTTAGTCATATGGATCGGATTAAACTATTCTTCAACTTTTTATGACATCATTCACATTCATTTAATTTAATCATAAATATATACATAATTATTTATATTACCATTCAGTCTTTTGTAATTTAAATTTTCATTAATATTTTGATATTTTTGGTAATTTTTTATTATTTTTTGGGGACTTTTTTCTTTTGTTTTTGCACTTTCACGTGTCGTTAAAAATTAACTTACAAACACAGCACACTTTTCACATTTATTTATTCTAGTTTGTGAGCAAAATCTCCACAAGAAACCAGACGAGCGAAAAGAAACTAAGAATAGAAATTGGCATTCCCCACTACCCCATCAATACAATGGTGAAGTTCGAACTCCAATAGCAACAACGTCAAACATGTTGATGCAATCAAAACATCAACGTCATACTCGTTAGCAGTGTTTTATTTCTTTGAAGGCCTCTTTGGTATGTATGATTGGAGCATAATAATTTTCATCTTATCCATTTAGCGTTATACCATACATCCTACCAAATTCCCTGGTTGCAGTTCGCTCACGAGCTCTCTCTTAATATCTCTATGTGAGTCTAGTCTCGTTATTTACAGACACAAACCGGCTTTTCTGTTGTGTAATAAACATGTGCATGGAGCCTTTGCGCTGTTTTGTTTACTTGAGAGAGCTCTTGACTTGCAGCACTAAAAAATCCTCACAAACGTGCTTGGTTTATTTCTCGGCTCCTCTTAATTCCCGCGGAATATTTTGCACCACTCCTCAAACAGTTTAAGTTGTTTTCGTTGGGGTTTTCTGCACAAATACTCATTATAGAGTGTGTACACGTACATGACCTTCGCAGTGTTCCAATACCATTTTGTTTCTCGTCGCTCTTGCTCTCTGTGTTTAGAGCAGCTGTTCACTTTTGTTCAATTTTGGGGATGCTCAGTTTAGCATGTGTGTTTTGCTTATTTTGCCGGTGTTTGTTTTTCTTCGTTCTTCCGATTTGTTTACGACTTTATTTTGAGTTATTTTTTGTATTTCTGTTCATCTCCATATTCGTGACGCTATGTGGGTGTGTGTGTAATGTAGTAGTATTTTTTTGACCGAAACAGAGTTACATTAGTTGGAAAAAAATTAACGCGATTATATTAAGAATATGGGCATTTCCATGATGTCGAACGTGACCGTCGTACAGATTTAAAGTGACAAAAAGGTGAAAATAAAATGGATTTTTATTTTGACCATGTGATTAACTTATAGCTCTTAATTAGCAGTATATATAATAGGTGCTAATGTCGATTTTGGGAAAATTTTCGTTTTCTAGATAATTTAAAAAAAAACTAGGCATTCGCACGTGACTAAAACAGAAGACGTTTTCGCGGCCAACAATTCAAACTCCAATTTCAGCGAAACCTGTGGCATTATTTTAATGTGGCTAATTTTAGAATGTTGTGCACCGATGTCTCTTAAAAATGGTTTTGATTTTATCCAAAAATTATTAATACTTTTTTTGTAATTTAACTTTAAGCCCTGCCGAACGTGGCATTTTTTCTATCATGGTATTTATGTTGTTTCTGTTGTACTTTTTACGAAATTATAGCTAATATATATGTTTTTTAATCAACAGAAGTATTCAATGAATTTACTCTCACATACTAAAAGCAAACAACAAAATTTAGTTTTTTATTTCAATGTTTTGTAATTTTAGCTGACCTTCTTTCAACTTTTTCACTGCCGTTTTCAAATCTCTTTATTTGTTTTTTCACCTTATCTAGATTTAAATGATTAAAAATTATTTTTTACAAAAATAAATTATTTATGTAATTTTTTTTTATTTTTTACATTTAAAATGTCGAACGTGACCAACTTTAAGGAAGTACCAAGGTCACAAATTTTTTTATTTTCTAGTAAGGTTTATTTTATTTAAATTGTATAAAAATCTCTGTTTGTTCTCAGAGTTTGATGATCTTTCTGCATGTACTTTGGACGCAGTAACAACAAATCATGTTTTTCAATGTCGAACGTGACATTGAAATATGCGATAATGCAAAACAAAAAGTTGCAGTAAATTGCAGTCGTATTGTTTCGTATCCTTCATTTTTTGACTCTTTGTGATCCCTAAAAGATTTTAGACAGCAAAAGTCAAAGCGAAATGTCTCTATTTAATAACTTTTATCAAAGCAAAATGAGCAAGAGAAATATTCTCGAGATAGGATATGAATAAGTGTAAAATTTTTGTACATTAGTTAAATTTAATCGTTTCCCTATGAAGTCCTACACGGCTTTCTAATACTTCGTATATGATATTTGGACAATGTTTTGTTATGAAAAATCACCCAAAAACAATTACCTTACAATGAATGCACACATGGCCCTGCCAAGATGGTCCAACGCAAAACTGAAAAATGACCCAAAATATTGCTTTGACCACAGCAACACGTAAATTTGAGGTGAGGCTTCGGTTTCATTTTACCTTTTTCAACTGCGGATTTTTTTTTTGATTTTAGGAATATTTTAAATTGTCCTCTAATATCGCAAAAAATATGACTGGCACAAAAAAGTTTTGAGTGATTTTCCATTTTACTTTATTTATAGAGTAAAGGTTCTCGGTGTTACCGGCCTGCTGAAGCTACGTACAGTAGACGTTGATTGCGTTGTCTCCTCGTGGCTATGTCCAAAGACGCAAAAAAGCAAATAAACACTAAATGAACAGGTCTCTAAAGTTTTAAGTTTTTTTAAGTTTAAGTTTTCGAAAAAAATTATTTGAATATTTCTACCCATCAGTTTATGTAAATATGGGTATCAAATGAAAAAAGAAAAAAACTTTAATTTTTCAGGACGAAACAAAAAATATACTTTGAAATATTTATCCTTTTATATCCCAGCAAAAAGAGAGCACCCGAAGAAATGAAAATATGCTCGTCTAGTGATTCGGATGTAGAGAAAATTGGAATCATCAGCAATGAATTTTACATGGAGTTACCATATTTTGAAAGACTTAAAAGTTATTTTTTGTAGTGGCAAATTAAATTAAATGTCACAGGAAATTTGTTCGATGGAAATCCTCTTCCGATTTACAGGATTTTGTTATTATTAAAGATTTTTTGCTTTACAATTTGACTGATCTTATATAATAACCAGCAGAACCCGCTGTTTCGCACGCGAAAAAAATTTGGATAGTATTTATTTAATTTTATCTTGGTAGATATATAGATAAATCTAAAATAGTAATTTGGTATCCTCCTATTAGATAGCACTCACACACAGTCAAAGGAATGTGCTTGTCTATATGCACTATTTTAGCTAAACTCCCTTCGTATGTAAATATAATAAAGTACACATTTTGAAAAATCTATATCTGTTTTTGCTTCCCCTAAGAACGGCATACTCCTTCCCAGCAAATGGAAGTACTTCCGTAGGAAGAACATTTTAATCGCATCTAAAAATGTGAAATGCGCTTTTAAGGAAGTTCTTTTAAACAACTTCCAGGGGAAAAACTTTTTTATATTTTTTCAATACTTTTATATATAAACAATATTTAATTTTGTATAATATTAGCAATTTAAAATTTGTTGGTTAAAAAAATACAAATTTATAGTTTTTTAATGTACTTAAAATATTTCATATTTTTAGTAATTATTAAAACTACATAATATCAGTAAAATTGAGTAGTGTCAAATTATTTAATACTAAATTTAATTAGTATTTACACCATGCCATTTGTAAATAAATTTGCATTCTATTAAATATAGATGTAAAATGATCTTGAGCCAGGACAATATCCCAGTTCAAATCAAGTATTTATTATATTTATTTGCGTTATATATTAGTTCATATTAAATAAATATTTCGTTAAGTTTCCTATTGTCAGTTCTAACGAACGCTATGGTTATCTTTAGGTATTCAACGCTCACAACAGAAAATAGCTGAGATGGTTAGAGTGCCGTAGTAGCAACCAGAAGGTCCGCTGTTTTACTCCCGGTAGCGGCGGATTTTTTAAAACAGAAATGCAAACAAGTGAATAAGTTATTTCTTTTGTAACACTTTAAAATAACTTTTAAGTCTTTCAAAATAAAGGACATCCCTCCTATGACAACTCCATGTTAAATTCATTGGTGAAGATCCCAATTTTCACTACTTCCGAATCACAAGATGCACATCTTTTTCACTTCTTTGAGTGCTCTCTTTTTGCTGGGTTATAAGTTCAACTTGAAATATCCATTTATGTTCGATGTTTTCCCCTTTTTGTCCCATTTTAATCCCTAAAAGTACGAATT